>JAJJMA010251916.1:0-12230 GCA_023529015.1 Papaver nudicaule
TAAGGTCGAGTCCCCAACTATAAAATGGCCAGGGACTACTGACTGATCGTAGTGGTAGGCATGGGGTGTGGATGAGATTCCCGTGAGTCTGACACTTGTGACATCTTTGTACAAAGGAGGTTGCGTCGTCCTCCATGGTCGGCCAGTAGTATCTCTCATGGATTTGCAAGAACAACTTCCTCTTTCCTTGGTGTTCGGCTTCGTGTGTTTCCTTCAGCACCGTAGGGATTTCTTCGTCTGACAAGCAACGAAGCAAACTTCCTCCGTAACTCTTGCGGTACAGTATTCCTTCGTGGTAGAGGAATCTCCTGGATCTCTTAATTAGACGGCTAGCTACATGTCGGTCCTCCGGTAAGATCTTGTCGTTGAGGTACTTGACAAAGGGTTCCCTCCAATCCTCAGAAGGTTGGCACGCTAGGGCTTCGGGTTGATGAGGGGGAGTCTGGCAGCTGGAGCAATCCTCTTGTAACGCCCGAGATTGTTCTTCCATCGTCGGCCAGTAGTAGCCGAGCCTTTGGAGTCGTCGATACAGAGTCACGACGAGAGTTTGTCCACATACCTCATTGTGGATGCGTTCGAGTTGTTCTCGTGCTTCGAGTCCTCCTAAGCATCGCGATAGCGATCCGTCCGGGTTTCTATGATATAGTACTCCATGGAAAAGAAAAAAGTGTTTTAACTCTTTTATCCCGAGTTTTCTTGTGGAGGTATCGTTACCTAAGTCCTCGATGATGGGTGTTCGCCAATCGTTGTCGGGCACGAGTCGCCTTCTGTCAGCCATGTCGAGGGGGCAGTGCGCCTCTGTACCGTCACGATCTCTTCCTCTCCCTCGAATTGGAGTTTGGATGCTAGGGTCGCCAGGCAATCCGCATGTCTGTTGTTGGTGCGTCCAGTATGCGTTATAGTGGCGTTGGCGAAGTGGTTCAGCAGTCTTTGGGCTTCGGCCCTATGAGGGGCGAGTGTAATTTCCTTAAGAGAGTATACTCCATTCATTTGGTTTACCAATAATTTGGAATCGCCTCTAATTTCGAGGTGCGTGGCGCTAGCTTGTTTGGCCAGCGATAGCCCTAGGAGAAAAGCTTCGTATTCCGCTGAATTGTTCGTACACTTGAAGTCCAATTTGAACGAATGGGAGAACACTTCGCCTGTTGGGGATACCAGAACAACGCCCTCTCCTCCAGTATTGTCGCTCGGGGTAGCAGATCCATCAAAGTATAAAAGCCACGTGTCCGTGTTCATCAGCGTTATCTCTGGGAATTCGCCTGGCACTTCTTCATGTAGAGTTGTCGAGTCTTCCCCCGGGAAAGCAGCAAGAAGGTCGGCTACCGCTTGTCCCTTGATGGCCTTCGGAGACACACAAGCTATGTCGAACTCAGACATCTGCAACAACCATTTTGCCGGTCTTCCTATCAAGGCGGGCTTCGAGAGGAGATACTTGATGGGGTCTGCCTTCGCCATCAGTACTACTTGGTTGGATAGGAGGTAGTGTCGAAGCTTTTGTACTGCGAAAATCAAAGATAGGCACGCCTTCTCAGCTTTGGGGTATCGGAGCTCTGCGTCTTTTAGGGTGCGGCTGATGTAGTATACTGGGCATTCGACCCCTCCTTCATCCTCTTGCGCAAGGAGTGCTCCGATTGCGACGTCGCTTGATGCGGTGTAGAGGAGTAGCGGTTTTTCCGGGGCGGGCGACTTCATTACTACCGGTGACAGGAGTAGCTGTCGTATCTTCTGGAACGCCTCTTGTTGATCGAGTGTCCAGATAAATGCAGCGTCTTTCTTCAACAAATGGGTGAACGATGCTACGAATTGGGCGAGTCCCGGGATGAAGCGTCGTATGTAAGAAACCTTCCACATGAAACTCTTTAGCTCTTTCACTGTCCGAGGTGGAGGCATGGTGGTGATGGCTTGGGTCTTGGACGGCTCGACTTCGATTCCTTGTTTAGTTACTTGAAAGCCGAGGAACTTCCCTGAGGAGACTCCAAAAGCGCATTTCAGAGGGTTCATTTTAAGCTTGTACTCTCGACACCTCTCAAACATTGGTGGTAAGTAGAATCGCCTAATCGCGCATGTCAGATTCTGTTACGGTTGATTAGGCGTCTGTCAGACCTTTAGCACACTAAAGTAGCCACCTTGGACCTCACGGGTTTATCACTTTTTCTTGCAGGAGTTGAAGACATGACTTCGAAATCTAATCAGATCCCGAAGCAGGGAATAGGCTCGTCAAGACACAGAACAGGATCTTCGAGGCCAAACACGAGACAGTCGACTAGTAAAGGGGTTTCCCTGGAGATAGCAGCGAGCACAGTCCAGCATCGAGAGCGTGAAAACGAGGACGAGGTACTCATGGAGGACTTGGGACCTAACGGAGATGGACTCCCTGGACAGCAGATACACAATATAGAGGAAGAGGAAGAAGTCAAGGAGGTTCCAGGCAATGCAGTTCAAGAACACATGTCAGCCGAGGAGGAGATAGCGAGAGCAGCTCAGTGTAAAAGGGATGTCAGAATGAAGAAGAAGATAAGAAAACTCAGGCAGCAACTCCAAGAAGCCAATAAAAAAGTAGCCGAGAAATCAACATCTAATTACAAGAGAGACACCGAGGGGCACTCGCAGCATGAGAATTCACACCCGAAGCTTCCCACCATCTCCCAGAGTCGTACCAAAACATAAAAAAAATACCACTAAGCGAGGAAGCGGAGCAACCAGCCGACCGGTCCATTCGAGCACTCGATTTAAAGAAAGCAGCACACACCACATCTACGAGAAGAAGTGCGAGAAGAAACAAGCCGAGACAGAGGCACTGCAGAAAGTGTTAATGGACGAAGTCAAAGCCATGCGAGCAGAGTTACATCACAGCCGAGTATAGCCAATAGTGAATGTGAAACTAACACAAGCAATCAAAGAAGTTAATCGTTCCCCCTAAGCTTCGAGCTCTTAAACAAGCCCATCCCGGTCAAATGCACAATGCCGATCTTCACCTCTATGTTCGATGGTACGGGAGATGCGACTCATCGATCACGTCAAAATGTACCAGAGGCAATTCCTGGCATGGGAGGACAAGGACGAGGTCCTCTGCAAATATTTCCCCTCCAGCTTGAAGGGAGAAGCTCTAGACTGGTATGACAGTCTCCCGGCATGCTCGATTTCATCCTTTGGGGACTTGTCAAGGGTCTTTCTACTCCACTTCCTGTACAACAACTCATCCAAGCCCGGAGTAGAAAAGCTTTTCAGCATTAGAGTCAGACCCAAGGAGTCTGTAAAGACGAGTGCATCGAGTACACCACCAATCTTTTATTTTAGTCCACCTATAAGTCAAACCTTGACCGGTTCCTGTAATTAAGAACTCAAGAACAAGATCTCTTTCAGATCTGATTGATTCACACAAGGGAGTCAATACAAGAATCCGAAAGACTATGTCAACCAACCAAGTACGATACTTTAATTATATAAGATGACTCAAATATAATGCGGAAGTAAAGTAAAGTACACACAAGATTTTGTTAACGAGGAAACTACAAACTCGTAGAAAAACCCCGAGACCTAGTCCAGTTTTGAATACTCTTAAGAATTAAGCCGCCAACACACCTACTCTCAGACTTCGGACTAGCTGGTGCAGACAATATAACCCTAATACGACTATTAGTCACAAAGATTTCCCCTCAGTATTCCTACGCCTCCAACCACAACAAGGTGGTCACATGTACTCCCTTACGTAAACAGACGCCCGTTACTGTCTTACGCAAGAGTTGCCTCACAGCCCGTCGCGAGGACTATCGTTACCCGACCTCCAATCGGACGATTACAACTTTATGGACAACAACCAAATAGTGGCAGGTCAAATCGCTAGATGATATCCTTGGTAACTAACAGATATTTCACCGAAGTCTTTTCACACCAAGAGCAAGGTTATTAAGTTTACTTAGGCAATAAACACCTCGAGATATCGATCAAGGTTTCAAAACCTAAACTCCCGAAAGAGCAACCTTGAATGCATGATTGATGTATTGCATTAAGATTGGATATTTATTGATTTAAGTTGCAAATTAAATTAGTCTATATTCATATCTATAACTAGAATTAGGTTTTGAGATACGAAATCGTCGATGAACTTATTCACAAGTAGTACAATATAATTCCAATTGCGGTGATAGCTTTTAGGAATTGTATGTAGAATATGACCTTTGTTGAATGAACTGCTCCTGGTAGTTCATTGCATTGATTAGCCTATTTCACAGATATTAATGCTCTTAGAGAGTTAAACTCAATTACTCGATGTGTTGAGTTATTCTCTACGTAGTATTCACACATTCATCGTTATGGTGTGTGATGACATTAGGAAATTTCGGGATATTTTCGCGATGATGTATTCTAGGGCTTTTGATGATGAGAGATTAAATAGAAACTCCAAATATTATTCATATGCATGTTATTTGATTGAAGATGAACCCTTAACCAATATTCACATCTCCTGATTATTTTCTACAATTATTCGCTTTTATTTTAATTTACTTTTATTGCACAAAAACATCCCCCCCCTGGTTACTTAGAAATCGATAATAAATAACAACCAATTCCTCTCTGTGGATCGAATATGTTCTTGCCATTATATTATTTTATTTATTGTGAAGGTTAAGAACTGAATTATATTTGTTGTTGTTTGACAACGCATCATTAACCATGCAAGAGAGATTGGTGGATAGGGTGGAGAGTTCGATCCACACCCAATACAACGATGGAGATCATTGTGATGCCAATACCCAATACAACGGTGACGTGTGAACCATGAAGGTCTGAATCATCCTATGTCTACTCTTAGAATACCTGAAGGTGTTCTGAAAGGCGTAGACAAATTTATGCGTGATTTTATTTAGAAAAACAACCAAGGAGAACAGAGAATGCATGTAAATGTTTGTTGCTAAGCATGTTAAGGGTGAGCCTGTTTGGGGTTGTATTGATCCAAAACAAAGCTCTTGATGCTGAAAGAGCATTCTCATGGGTAGAGATATACTTAAGACCAGTTTCAAATGGGCCATGGGGGATGGAAAGAGTGTTAACGTTTGGTATGATGCTCGAGGTCAAAACATTCCATTAAGTACGGTTGTAGACCAGATTCCATCCCACCTTAGACATTTAAATCACGTGATTTTATTCATCATCATGCTTGTGTGTGAAATATCTTTAATGTGCATAAGTTAATTTCTAATATTGTTGTGCAGCAAATTCAAGCCATTTATGCGAGTATGTCTAGTTCTAAACCAGATAGACTAGTGTGGTCAAGGGATAAAAGTGGCGGTGCTACTGTCAAAAGTGTTTTTTTTTTAATCTTTGTGAAGACAATTAAGGCCAACCTTTTAGGAATAACTTGTGGATCAAACTTTGGCAGCTAAGGGTGTCAACCCCCATAAAACACTTTGTTTGGCAGTTGAACCATAAGAAGGCGCAATGGTAGATGGTTGGACATTGACATCACTTTCCCTTGGTCGAGCTCGGTAGCGTGTGCTTGTAACCCAAGCGGGGACATTAAGGTGATTGAACACTGGTACGATTTCACCCGGTAGGATCTGGTGCGCACACTATGTTGGCTCGCCCGTTCCAAGTTGGGAGTTGATTTGCACGATCCGGGCGTAGGCTCAGGTTGTGTGGTCACTGAAGTGGAGGGTACTGCGTCAGGCTAGTTTCACAGAGCAGCGTTCACCTCCCTCTCTCGAGAGTGGAAGGATAACGAGTCGATGTGTCACCGTTCCAAAACAACCTGGTGAGCCGAGTCAATTGAACAACAACTTTTAAAAAAATAATACCCAAAAACTTTTACACAGCAGAGGTTGGCACAGTGGTTAACGTCCCACAAACCAAACAGATGGTCTGGTGTTCGAACCTCTCCAAACTCATCCTTTAACTTATTTTAAAAAAAGGTTTTCTCTAACCTAGGATTTTTGGGAGGGGAAAAAATTCTAAGAATTTTTTTCACGCATATTGATGCGTTGTCGAACCGCAACAAATATAATTCAGTCCTTAACCTTCACAATAAATAAGATAGAATAATGGTAAGAACAGATTCGATCCACAGAGAGAGATTGGTTATCAGTTGTATTTGAAAACTTAAAAGTAACCTGTAGGTGAAGAAAATGCCATATGCCAATTAGTGAGAACCTAAGGAAAGATTTGTGCTATGAAGGGCATCCATAAGAGAGGAAGTTTAGTGACAGCGGCATCAATCAGCAGTGATTGTTCACAGCGGAATGGCGCTGAAGAAGAGTTTAGAATAGCGGAGTATCACATAACTACATCAGCGGTAAAGCCTCGACAAAAGCTGAATAAGTTAGTTGGGCATTTAATGCTGGACAGAACGGTCGGATTGGCAGAGTTGAATGGTTGACTCAGTGGAATCTGAGTCATCGATCTTATCCCATAGAGTGGAAGGGCGCTGAAGTTATAAGGAGAAGGCGCTGAGACATTGGGGAAACTCAGCGGTAAGGCGGTGAGAAAGAAGACAAATAGTGTCAGAACAGTTTGTACTTATTAGCTGTATTCCATTATTTGTAAAGGCCTATATAAGGCATTGTACGCCCACATTTGAAGGGGTTGGAAAAGTGATTGCTAAGGCTTGGCTTGTGGAGAGGGAGTGATTTTCCTAACTCTCTGTAATCCAAATCGTGAGTAAGATCTTTAGTGTGTTGTAGAGAGATCCATTGCAAGGTGAGATGCAAGGATTTATGAATGATAATCTATGTTTGAGAGTTATAGTTTACATATCTGCTGTGTTATACTTGTTGCTTAATCCTTAGTTTTGTTCATGTTTATGCTTAAGTGCGGATATGTATATTGGTTGAGTCTTACGTTAAGTATGTACAATATATCATGTTTATGGTCTTAAATAGGGGTGTATTGGTAAAGTCACCAGTATGGGGATTTTACCAACTACATTTTGGCGCTAGAAGAGGTCTGAACCTGTGATTTTCAAAAAAAATTCTCCTTGTTTTCATGAACCTAAGCTATTTTTGTGTGGTATTGAAGTTCTTTTAAGTATTTGTTATGCTGTTGTGTTAGATAGATGCTCAAACTTTCCATTTATGGAAGTCATAAGCATGTTTATTGTTGTTAAGGAGGCTGAACCTTAAAAGGCTCCTGTGATTAAGAGATGTTGAATGTTTTAACACGATTGTTGGTATCTTAACAGCACTTATGGTGCTGGTGGTTTTGTAACCATAAAGTTATGCTTGTAAGCTTATTAGGTTGCTGTGTTATTTTGTGGTAGTGAGATTCTCAAGCATAGGTTCTGCTACTGTATTTGAAGTTATGAGTATGTTTATTGTTGTTAAGGAGGCTGAACCTTAAAAGGCTCTTATGTTAGGAATTAGAAAGTGTTTTGAGTATGATTAATGATGTCTTAACAAGCACATATGCTACTGGTGGTGTTTAATCATAAATATGCTGGTAAACCTATTAGAATCTTCTTGCTATGAAAGTTTGAAACCATTGCTGATTGATTATTCTTTATAAAAACTTTGGGAAAACCTTTCTGATTAAGGCGTGTTGGACGTCATTAGTATATTCTCAGTTGTGCTGGAATACGTAATAAGGATTTCTTGTTTGAGTTACATGAAAATTCTTGCTTGCATGATAAGTTCATATACGTCATTAGATATCTCTTATTCTATACGTCATAGTGTAATTTTGGATCAAAAGTGTTGTGAAAAGTTGTTAACAAAACTCTAACGCCGTACAGATTTTGATCTTTGATATGAATATGGTTATCAAACTTCGGTGTTTTTAGGGTTTCAATGAGTTTTCAAAATTTAGGGTTTTCTTCCAACTGCCGACAAGACTAGGTCATGCTCTGCAAATGTTGTTGCTGTGTTCTGTACTATTTTGTTTGTTTCCTACTTTGTTAGAAACTGCTCAACCACCTCCACTAATGAATTCGGCATTTGCTAACAGTCAAGCTAGCTTAATACTGTCAGGAAGTGCTTTTGTTGTTTTCTACACAGGATACCAAAATGGCGACTAAGCGGAAAGGAGGTGCGGCGTCATCAAGTAAAGCTTCAAAGTTTCCCATACCCGCTCAGTCTGTACCTTTTCCTAATCAGCGTAACTTGCGAAGTTCAGCGGTACCACCATTGGGTTTTGCACATGATTTTTTCTTGAGCGGCAATACAAGTCAGCAGACAACAACATCACAGCCAGTGTCTCAGCAACAACAGCAAACTATGCCACAGATTCAGCAACAGCAGTCAATAGCGCCGACACCAGAACAACAGCAAACAGCAGCAACGCAGTCAGCGGTACCTCAACAGCAGACAGAGGCTATTGGTCCTATTCTGATGCAAGATATAACGCACTTGGATGGAATACCAGAAGAGGATGAGGAAGAAGAAGTCCTAGCACAAAGTAAAGGAAAAGCAGTGGATGACGGCACCATCAAAGAAACAGCGATTCCCGGTGAAACATCTCATGCAGTTGAAGGACTATCAAGAGTAGTAAATGGTCACCTCAACTCTAAAAGGTTACCCTCGAGAGCAGCTGGTAATCAAAAGAGATAGGAGGTAGCAGTAGAATGGTAACAACTGTTGGAGCATCAAGAACAGCGCCGATAACAGTGTCGGAAGGAAAATCCGCTAACAATACTGAAGAATTGCTAAAGAAGTTTTTTGAGCAGAGCACCATAAATCAAGCTCAGATGCAGTTGCAAATGCAAAGACAGATGGACATCATCCTTCAGAGTAACTTACAATTGGCAGAACAGCATAGGCAATTAATGGAAAGTCGAAGCAGAAGCCGCTCAACTCGTACAGTACACAAACATCAAAAGAGCAGATCTACAAGTCCAGAGGTGGCAGCATCTACAGCGAAAAAGGAAGAAGGAAGTAAGAGGGCTGGGAAATCTAATCATGGTGAAGAAAGTTACGCTGACTCGGGCAAGATGGAAGATATACAAGAATACGTTTCAAGAAGGTTACGCCGTATGGAGAAGAAGATAGAAGAAGCCGCCGGTCAGACAAAAGACGATAAACTAAAAAAGGCAATTTCAGAAGCAAAAAAGACGCCATTTGTAGATGAAATCACGTACGGATATGTATCCAAGAGATTTAGTATGCCAATTTTTTCATCAATCTTCGATGGTACAGGAGATCCTACATTGCACTTACAGAGTTACAGAAGAGATTTAACAGCATGGATTGGCTCAGATCCAATAATGTGCATGTCGTTTGCTGCTGCTCTCAAGGATGAAGCTTTGGCCTGGTTCGGCGGTCTGAGAGAAAAGTCAATTGAGAAATACGTGCAGTTGGAAGAGAAATTTATTGCAAATTATATTCAAAACAAGAGAGTGCGCCCTGGGGCGGAGAAATTGTTTAACAACAGGAAGAGGCCTTCGTAAACGTGTAGAAGTTACATCATGAGATGGAGAAAATTGTGTAGTGAAGTGGGGACGGCGGTATCTGACAAAGAAAAGATGGGAGCATTTATCAGTGGTATGGAAACAACGGATCAGATGTTCCAGTCTCTATATTGGACTCCAGTGGCAGATATAGGAGAGTTAAGGGCAAGGCAGAATGAATGGTTGGTATATGAAGAAATGCGAGAAGAAGAAGAACGCCAGAAGAAAGAAAGCGCAAAGCATGCTCACTCTATCAACAATTTGTCGCCGGAAGAACAAGAAGAAGCAAGAAAGGAATGGATTAGAAAGGAACACAAAAAATTGGAAGCAGAGGCAGCAACACCTTCAGCGGCAGTTGTCCCACATCAGCAGCCACAAGAACGTCAGCAGTATCAACAGAATGGCAATCAACAGTGGAATCAAGGAAAGAGAGACACTTATGCAGGAAGAGATGACCAAGACAACAGAGGAGGATATGAAAATAGAGGCAGATACGCCAACAACGATAGAAGAAATTACGGCGACAACAGAGGAGGATATGATAATCGGCGACAAGGGAATGGTGATAGAAGATTTAACAATGACAATCGAAGATTCGGCGACAGAAAGCCAGGATACCCAGATTTCCAAGACGCCACACTACCAAAATTACGTGTCACATATACTGATGCATTTGGGCAGATAGAAAGTTCAGCATCAAGAAATGAAATCCGCTATCCTTTTAACAGAGGAAATCCCATGAACCCTATTTCTAATACTACCCAATATTGTCAATACCATCAATTCCATGGTCACACAACTGAAAACTGCACAGGAGTTCAAAGAGAGGTGCATAGATTCATCCGTATGGGAAGATTTCAAGATTTCTTAGAGTTACCTCCAGCGCCACCATTGGAGGTTCAACCAATCCAAGCAGTGCAGCCAAAGCCTGAAGTATTCGAAGTTGAAGTTCAGCGTGATTTGAAAGAGTTGAATTGTTTCTCAATTGTGCATTCAACAATTAGTAGAGATGAATTTCATAACAATGTAATGTCAAGAATTCACAAGAGGGATAGCAGTGGCAAAGAGATCTTCAGTGTCGCTGTCAAGAACAGTCCACTAATAGAATGGATGAAAAAGCCAGTCAGTTTTTCGGCGGTAGAGCTGTCACCTGAGGCAAGAAGCCATTTGAATCCGTTGGTCCTTACTATTCAGATCGGAAAGTTCAAGGTTCCAAGAGTGCTGGTTGACCCAGGAAGTTCTGTTGATATTCTCTTCAACTCAGCGTACCAAGCCATGGATTCTAAGGAAGAACCAGTAGAGTCGTTAATCCCTTCTTCATACAGTATTTATGGATTTAACGGGATAGCATCCAAACCTAAAGGAGAAGTGAAGATGAAGGTTGTTACATGCAAGACCTTGATAATGGACACTACTTTCTGTGTTGTAGAGGTAGACTCGCCGTACGCAGCAATCCTTGGCAGACCATGGTTACACAGCATCAAGGGAGTGCCTTCGACTTATCATCAGCGGTTGCGTTTTCCAACTCCAGAAGGGGTAGCTGAATACGTCGGCGACTCATCTACAGCAAAGGCATGCAATGAAGTAGACGTAAAGATGCGTGAAACTCGAAAGGCCAGGATGAATGAGAAAAGGAAGCAGACAAAAGAAGCAACCAAGACTAAAGAAATAACTGAACTAGTCGCTGAACCCAACAAATACATTCTTTCTGTGAAGGAGGGCGATTCAGCAGCAGGTCCTTCAGCGGCACCTTTATAGCAATTAAAGGAACCTTCGCCTATGGGTGAGCCAGATTTGCACTTCACAGCGGTAGAGCCTACAAGAGAGATAAACATAGGTGAAGAAGATGCTCCTAAGATAGTAAAAATTGGTACTTTATTGAATGAAGAAGAATCTCGGCAGCTAGAGGCTTTATTAAAAGAATATGTGGATGTTTTTGCTTGGGGCATGAATGAGATGCCGGGTATTGATCCAGAAACCGCATGCCATAGGTTGGATATAGATCCAAGGATCAGGCCATTCAAACAGCGTCCAAGGAAGTTGGCACCAGCATACAAGGAAGCGGTGGAAGCAGAGATTGACAAGATGAGGGCGTCAGGAATCATTAGACCAGTTCAATATCCAGAATGGATAGCTAATATGGTGGTGGTTCCTAAGAAGAATAAAGGAGTAAGAATTTGTATTGACTTCAGTGACTTGAACAGGGCATGCCCCAAAAACAGCTTTCCATTACCAAGTATAGATCAGACCGTCGATGCTACCTCTGGGCATGAGCTGCTATCTTTTATGGACGGTTATTCTGGGTATAACCAGATACCGCTGGCTGAAGAAGATCAGCGTCATACAGCCTTTTTCTCCACCAAGGGTTTGTTTTGTTACACAAGAATGCCATTTGGTCTCAAAAATGCTGGCGCCACATACCAAAAAATGGCTCAAGATATGTTTGAGAAATGGATAGGTAAAACTATGGAGGTATACGTCGATGACATGTTGGTCAAGAGTAAGAAGAAGAAGGATCATGTACAAGACTTGAAAGAAATTTTTGATCACATGAGAATAACTAAGTTAAAAATCAATCCAGCAAAGTGCGTATTCGGCGTCAATCCGGAAAGTTTTTGGGTTATGTTGTTACAAAGAAAGGAGTAGAGGCAGACCAAGCCAAAGTCAAAGCGGTTTTGGAAATGCCCTCGCCGGTAACCCTGAAGGATGTTATGCGCTTAAATGGTGTATTGGCGTCTCTTAACAGATTTATATCTCGATTCTCTGACAAGTGCAAATTATTTTTCCAAATGCTGAAGAAAGGAGAAAAGTTCAACTGGACAAAGGACCATGAGGAGGCTTTTCAGGGAATAAAAAA
>JAJJMA010251924.1:0-10816 GCA_023529015.1 Papaver nudicaule
CTGGTCGAGTGACCCATTTATAACAATAGAATTCCAACTGATCTCATAAGAAGTGGAAGAGTGGGAGAGTGGAGTAAGTGGGACCACCTGTTAAGAGTCTTGCGCCTAACAATTAGGGACGACTAACATCCTATCTTTCTAGCAACGTTCACACGACTTAGTTTCTTTCCCGTTGAGTGATTGTGTTGTTGCAATCACACGTGCCATAGACCGCCAAACCAAAACCCTAAAGAATATCCCCCCATGTAACTTACTTGATTCTCGTAAAATTTGTTAAGTCAAAGATGACTAAGTGCAAGTCGTACCATTTAGTGTGTTGGTAAACTTAGGACTTTGCATGTAAAATAGAGAATTAAGCGATAAGCTTGTGTATCTCTTTTAGGCTTACTGGAGGTGGGCCATTCCTCTCAGAATTGGTCTAAGGATTGAACCGGGCAATCGCCATTTAGGCAATAAGAATAGTCTAAGGATTGAGCTATGCAATCTCCATTTACACTGAGGGGATTTCAGCAACCCTCTGTGGCAATGGTCAAGTAAATATGACTCTTCGTATGCCATAAATATGAGAAATTGGCTTGTAGCATATAATGCACCAATTCCCTGAGTAATAGAACATATGAATGTCCAACATAATAATAAGTCATAGCCATGAGCCACGATACAGAAATGTAGCATTGATTATAGAAGCAAGTCTATAATCAGGAGAAAAGCCAGGTTATGCTAAAACTGCGTAGCCATAACCAAAAATGCATGAACATTGCCAATTCAAGACCCAGAGATAGGATACATGAATAATAATAAGCTATCTTACATAGCATAATAATCTTAGTAGGAAGTCGACTATAGGATGTATAGGGATGGACCATGGCGTTAGGCCATACCCAGATTTCTGGATAGTTTGCACGTCAGTTACTCTAAAAATCGCATAGATCATCTTATATTTCCTAAAATCATGAATGTTTAGTATGTTATAGAAAACTTGCAGATGAACCACTTTCGTGAAGGAAGTTTTTCCAAAATATTTACGGATTAGACCGTATCCCACGTTCTTTACAGTAATTCGTAATCTGTCAGATTTGCGAATTTTATTAGGAAAACCAGAACGTTATGGAACCAATAAGGTTATAATCCAAATTTTAGGATTTGGAATGGTAGAAAGACATGTCCTATGAATAATGATGTGGGCCATGGCACTAGGTCATGACGTAAGAATTAGGATGTGGGCCATGACACTAAACATGGCGAAAACAAATTAGGATTTGGTCCCATGACCGAATAAAATTAGGAGTGGGACCATGACCATGGCCGCGTGAACAAAAGTGTGGTCCATAGCAGTAGGCAATGTTTGTGTAATAATAGTGGGTCCGGCATTAGGCTGGAGCAAACAAGAGTGTGGGCCATGGCGCTAGCCATGGCCGCGAGAACAATAGTGCGGTCCATAGCAATAAGCTATGGCCGTGTAATAATAGTGGGGCCGGCATTAGGCCGGCCACAAACAAGAGTGTGGGCCATACCGCTAGCCATGTCCGCGAGAATAATAGTGCGGGCCATAGCAATAAGCTATGGCCGAGTAATAATAGTGGGGCCTGCATTAGGATGGCCACAAACAAGAGCGCCATGGCCTCGAGAACAATAGTGCGGGCCATGGCTAGCGCCATGGCCGTGTGAACAATAGGATGTGGTTTACCACCTAATACTACTGCTGTTAATGAGTTTAGTGGTTGGATGGATGATAATGGCTTGTTCGAGGCTGAGGCTTTGGGCAAAAAAATCACTTGGGCTAATGGTCGACATGGATTGGCTCGTATTGTTGAAAAGCTTGATAGGGCTATTAATAATGCAGAATGGCTAGCTACCTTTGAGAATTAGCGGTGTAAAGCTCTTCCTAGGGAAGTTTCCGACCATTCTACTCTTTGTGGCTACTCTTTTAATGTTGATAGGCCGAAAAGGACTCCGTTTAGAGTGCAAAAGATGTGGTTTAGTCACCCGGATTTCCTTCGTATGGTTCTCGACAGTTGGTGTCAGTTTATTTTGGGTTCTCCTGCTTATGTTTTTACGACTAAGCTTAAGAGACTCAAACTTGTTATGAAACTTTGGAATCAGGAGGTCTTTGGCAATATTTATACTCGTCTTAATCAGGCTGAGAGACAATTATAGGTGGCTACTCTAGTTTCCAATGATGACACCTTTGATGTAGAAAAGTTTAATAAGGTAAAGGATGTTAAGGCAATGGTTTATGACACTAGGTGTCAATTGAATACCATGCTTAAGCAAAAATCCAAGAATCAGTGGATAAAGGATGGTGCTAGCAATACGAAATTCCTTCACAATAATATACGTATCAGACATAGTAATAATATAATTTCTAAGCTAGTTGATGGTGATGTTACAATTACTGATCAAGATCAGCTGAGAGAGTATATTGTGAATCACTACATTGCTAAGTTTAATGGTGATACTTTTGTTCTGGATGTTTCTTTATTTGATATTGAACATGAAGTTATCAATGAGGAAGAACAACTTGCATTGGATGCAATACCATCTGAGGATGAAATACGTGCAGCTGTTTTCGATTTGGGTGCTGATAGCTCTCCAGGTCCAGATGGCTTTGCGGGTTTCTTTTATAGACATTGTTGGGATATCATTAAGGGTGACTTAATTTCAGCTATTCTTTTTTGTTGGCAGCAAAAGAAGATTCCTAACGGAGTTAATTCCAGTTTAATCATGCTTTTTCCAAAGGTAAAATGTGCTAATCTCATTAAGGACTTTAGACCTATTGGTTTGAGTAACTTTTTCTTTAAGATATTCACCAAGATTCTCGCCACAAGGCTTGGTGGTGTCTTGGATAAATTGATTTCTAATGAGCAGGTTGCTTTTATGAAAGGACGAAATATCCACGAAAATATTAGTTTGGCATCTGAATTGGTGAACGAAATTGATATCAAGCGAAAAGATAGGAATCTGGGTCTCAAACTAGATATCACTCAAGCTTTTGACACTGTTAGCTGGAACTTTGTCATTGAGGTGTTTCGAAGATATGGGTTTTCTGGTTCCTGGTGTTCTTGGATTCTTTCTAAACTCCAATCAGCTAGACTTTATGTTCTTGTTAATGGGATTCCTGAGGGTTATTTTACTATTGATAGAGGCCTGAGGCAAGGTGATCCTTTATCACCTTTGATTTTTGTTCTTATTGAAGATGTGTTGAGCAGAAACATTACTAAACTCTTCAAGGAACGGAAGATGTCTTATATGGTGACTAAAAAAGGTATTTCTCCCACTCACTTATTCTTTGCGGATGATATTATGATTTTTTGTAAAGGCAATAAGAAGAGTTTGAAGAATTTGGTAGATTTGCTAGAAAAATACCATCTTGCTTCGGGTCAAACCGTAAGTAGACAAAAGAGCAAACTCTATTATGGAGGTGGTTTGTCAAGTAGAAAAAGAGCTATTGTTGATTATCTAGGGATGGGATTAGCGTCTTTCCCCGATAGATATTTGGGAGTTAAGGTCATGCCAGGTGCAATTAAATACAATCATGTTAGTAATGTGGTTGAAAAATCAAAAACCAATTGGCGGGCTGGAAAGGTAAGCCTTTGTCTTTTAAAGATAGAGTGGTACTTGTTAAATCGGTTATAGCAAGCTATTCTATACACAATATGGCTGTTCATAAATGGCCTTTGAAGTTTGTTCGTCAATGTGAAAGGGCAATAGCTAATTTTATTTGGACGGGAGACTCTTTAGTGAGTAAAGCTTTGATTGTTTCGAATGACAAGATTTGTTGTCCATATAGTGAAGGTGGTCTTGGACTTACCAGAATGAGGACTATGAACAAGGCTTTGTTGATGAAGTTATGGTGGAATATTAGAAATTCCAACAAAGTTTGGGCAAAATTTTTACGTGCTAAATACTTGAAGAAGAACGGAGCTTTAGTGGACTATTACACTAAGTCATCTATACTCCCAGGCTTGCGTTTAGTCCATCAGATGGTGGACAGTAACACTGCTGCTATCATAGGTGATGGGAGAGCTACTTCATTGTTTTTTGATACCTGGTGTGGAAGTCAAAGTATGGCGGCCTTATATAACATCCCTGACTCTCAAAGAAGCGCTTTCCAGGCTCGTGTTTGTGACCTGTTAGTGGGAGGCCTTTGGGCCATACCACCTAATATTGCTAACATTATGTTTACTGCAGGTATTTCACTTGACAAGCTTCCTTCACCAACTGGTGGAGCTGGTGGAGCTGATAGACTTGTTTGGATGCCTGACGATAAAGGGAACTTCTCAGTTTCGTCGGCCAGGGATTTCATTCGTAGACAACACCATCAGTTTGATTGTGCGAAGCTGTTATGGCGCAGAGAAGTACATCTTTCCTTGGCAACACAAAATTGGAAGATTGAGAGAGGGGTATGTGCGACAATTGATGTGATTTGTAGTCGTTTCAAAATACAAATGGGTAATTGGTGTTGTGTTTGTAAGAAGACAGCAGAGAGTATGGAACATCTTCTGTGGAACTGTGAGTATGCGTCTGAAATCTGGCAGTGGGTTCATGGTATTTTTAATATTCAGCCAGTTCTTGGTTTGTCGAACTGTTATGCACAGGTTGGCAACAGAAGTAAAATGGTAAAGGACTTGTGGCTTCTCACTATCCTGGTAGTGCGGGCTGAGCTATGGATGCATCGGAATGGGATTGTGTATAATCAAAGAAGACTATCTGCTCACCAATTCAAGATGCGTATCTTTCAATTGGTACATGAGTTTGCTACGAGATTAAGAGGTAATATGTACAACTGTGTGGATGACCTTATGTTGCTGGATTTCTTTAGAGTTAAGCACAGATCCGTGAAGAATTCAGTGCCTATTGCATGCTATTTTGTTGCACCTGAAGCTAATGAACTATTGTTGTGTTGTGACGGGCCAGCCTTTGGAAATCCTGGTCCAGGTGGTATTGGTATTGTTGCTAGGGATGCGAATTCAGATGTTTTAGGTCCTATTTCAGTTGGTCTGGGCTCGACAACTAATTTCAAAGCTGAGATAATTGATGTTTTGTATGGACTGGATTGGGCGGTGAAATTTGGATACAGTAATATAAGAATACGTGCAGACTGTAAAGGGGCAATTTTGGCCCTCCAAAATGATGCAGTGCCGTGGTTATTTTTAAGCAGGTGGGAAGCAGTCAAGATGTGTTATAATCAAATCTTTTTTGTGCACACTTATCGAGAGGCGAATTTTGCAGCGGATACGATGGCTAAGAGGGGGAGTGCACTTCAAGAGGGAATGGTTGACTCTTTCGAGGGTAGACCAGATTTCCTTACATCTATTGAGTTCCCTAATGTAACTTATTATCGTTTTACTTAGTTTCAAGTTTTTGGGACACAATGTCTCTTTTCTTGAAACTTTGTTTATGTAACATCTTATGTGTTTTTTTGGATTATTAATACAATTCTGGGATTTAACAAAAAAAAAGAACAATAGGATGTAGGCCATGGTACTAGACCATGGCCGTGAGATTTAGTTTGGACTATGGTGGCCAATTCTTTTATCCATATTGTAAATAATAAATTCATACATGTCCTTGAGCCATCCTTGTCGCCTCTCTAAGCCACAACCAACAATGATGCTAGAATTTGATGCAAAAATTACTCTTGCAACCTTCTCACCAAAAACCACCATCAACATTTAGCCCCCTGCGCAGCATGGAACCGTGAGTGTTCCAGGGTGAGCATATGTTGAATGAGCTAATCACGTCTGCATGGACTCTTTAATCACAAACATGAAGCCCAAACAAGACCTAAGGCCTTTCAAACAATATCCAACCCCAGCAAGATTAGAATCCTTGTAGCTTAAGAACTCACCATATATATGCGTGCGTGCATATATATATATATATGACGCCACTTTTTTTTCTCTTTTTTTTTTACGTTTATTTTTTTTTTCGAACACAAATCTTGGTGAAGTTGAAGAATCAAGATGGCTGATAATGAATCCCACAGTTCTTCTCATGTTGGTGATAATGATACTTCCAACATAGTTTCAAAAGATATGCCCCATATCAATGATGAATCCGAAGCTCGTATAGAAAAACTGGATCAATCCGCGATTCTCCAAAATCAAGCTTTAACTCTCGTAAGTAAACCCGATGCTCCAATGGTTATTAATCCATCACGTGTGACCCATTTCTGTCTCCAGAGAGGTGATTTCAATGCTTCCAAAATCGTTTACTGCTCTCCACAAAAACCAATCGATACATGGACTCTATATGCCCAGAAGATGATTGACATCCTAACTGTCAAGCAACTGTTAGAGAAGGCCAGAATCTTCCATGCTGTGAAAAGTTCAACTGTTTCTTTCATAATTAGGGATAGGCGTGGTTTAGCTTCTCTTCTTGCTCGTTGGTGTGGTGGCACGAACTCATTAATATTTGCATGGGGAGAGCTTGTAATTACATTAGAGGATAAAGTAGCGCTACTTCGGCTCCCAATTGAGGCCAAGATCAGTATTTCATTGAGCACATCTGAAGAAAATATATATATCCAACTGAGGAACGCTACTGAGACCATAAACAGAAAGGAAAAAACTTATTCCTCATGGATGGCTTATTGGTGAAAAATCTGATGCTGAATGTGCTTCATTACTATTCGTGGCTGCATTCCTCACACTTTGGTTGTCAAAGGATGTCTTTGAAGATTACTATGGCCATAAGAAGATAAAACTTCTCTTTATCCCTTATGCCATAAAACTGGCCCAAGGTACACCTCTACCAATTGGCTTTTTGTTTTTTGGCACATTGTATACGCAACTTACTTCCTTGTCAGAACACATGAGAATTTCCAACGACGTCGCAAAAATTGATGCATTCATACCCACGAACTTCATGCAAGCATGGATGTATGAACATTATCATGATTACGCTCCCAACCTTTCTTTTAAAGACAAAGCCTTATTAGACCATGTTCGAATCGTGCGTTGGATGAATAAATCCACTTC
Source organism: Papaver nudicaule (assembly GCA_023529015.1). Taxonomy (NCBI): domain Eukaryota; kingdom Viridiplantae; phylum Streptophyta; class Magnoliopsida; order Ranunculales; family Papaveraceae; genus Papaver; species Papaver nudicaule. Next base: position 6,984 of record JAJJMA010251924.1, read on the forward strand.
GAAGGATTTTCTTACATTCATGGATAACGAAAAAGCGGTGGTTTTTCGCCTATGGACTTCAATTCCTAGTGGTGTGGCTCAACTTCGATCATTCGGTAATATTCCAATAAAGAATACTCCAATAAAGACTCTTCACCTGAAAGAGTCTCCCACTGAGGTAGAGAAGATCTTCATGATAAGCTGTTGTAGTAGTCACCTCATCGCTATTGACGAAGCAGGAAGTTTTACAGTCAACGCATATGATATTGACCGAGGAGCTCGTCAGATGAGCTTCGACCAAGGCGTCCCGTCGTGTCGAGATGCTCCTCCCAGCAGTATTAATGAAGCTTGTTAATACCAAAATATCGACGGCCACGTGTCACTTACCTAGGACCCGTGGCACGGTATAAAAAAGAAGACGGAGTACTAAATCCATCTTCTACGCGCTTTACCCCATCACGAGGGATGATGGGAACCGAGGGTCATGATACACCTACTCTAGGTAGGCCTGAACATGAAGGACGCGTGTTGAAGCTGTTACCTCTCAATCCTATACCGCGACAGAAGGATAGGGAGACGTTTGATCACCAAGTGGATACCCAAGCGGTGATGAGTCACCAAAGGATAAGAACGAACGCATCAAGAGTATCGAAGAAGTTGGACATTGAAGATAGATTATGCTGAGGAGGCTTCGATTCAGGAGTGGGCAACCAAGGCGGTGCAAGAAGTCCAGCTGTTGGCAAACGACATCAAATATAGAAGGAACCAAGTGTAGTAAAAATCAATTACCTCCATAAACTGCTATAAATACCCCACTCCACTGAGAAATGAGGGGGTCGAGGAAATTTAGGTGGATACGCTGAGGAAACACTCACTATCTTTTAGCCCACCCAGAATATTGTAATCAAGAATAATGTGAATATGAGTGTGAGCTATAGTTTTCCCCTAAGATATAGGCACACGACGTGCTAAACCTCGTTATATTGGTGTATATCATTTACTATTCCAGTGTTAATCACTTCATGTGATTTAATCTCTCATTCGTTGAGATTATCTGATCATTCAGCTCCCAAAACTACGGTGAACTCCTAAGACTTGCTATTTTATCCGTAAATAGCACTGGGAATGAGAGTTGCTGTGTGATTACGATTATTAAGGTCATTATAATGCTCGTACAGGATAAGCAGCAGATTATGTTATGTATCCTTCTACGGAGGGTTAGTATAGTTGAAGGCGCCTAACTAAGTTTTAGATACCTCTAGTTGATATTATTCACCCTCGTGGATATGTCTGAGGTATTGCAGGACTATGCCACTTATCTAATCATTTTTACTGTTATTCCAATTATTTTTAGTTGATGTATGATATGGGAAAATTAGTATCAACAGTTTGGCGCTAGAAACAGGGACCGGTGTCCTTGTATAATCACGGTAACGAAGTTTTCAGCATATTTTTCAGCTTTTATTGGTTATTCTCGCTATTTCAGTTCATTTCGAAAGTCACCAAATAATCTTTGTTTTTCGATAAGATAAACGTTTTGGAAAACTAGATCTGTACCCTGAGGGACTCACACCATTTTTTAGTGGATAAAAGTGACCCTAAGGAGACAAAATTTCTTAACCTGAAAAGTAACAAGCGAAAAAGAAGGCAAGCCGAGTCAACTACGGTGTATGTTTTCGTTATATAAACGACTGATTTGTTTTTAAACGTTTTCAGCAATTTGGTTGTGAAACCCAAGAGAATTCCCTTTTCCTTTTTCTTAAAAGACAAACCAACTTTACTTTCTAACACGCACGGTAGTACGAGGAAACATTTCCTCTTAAGGCATCGTAAATTTCAGGGGTGTAGCAGAGATCTTGAAAAGCAAAGAACAGGCACGAGAATCAAGAAGCATAAAGGCAATAGCGATAAGGGAAACAAAGCATCTCTGGAAGAAATCCTAGGCCGTGAAAGAAGAAAGACCAAAAACGAGCGGATGAATCGGACGAAAGATTTAAGCCAAGGGAGAAGTTCGAGGCACGAAGATATGATGGAGATGAGCGAGCCACGAGAAGGCCTGGAGGAACGAAGAAATGACGGACGCCACTCCGTTAACGAAGAAAGCAGTCCGGAAATGGAAGCCGGGAGCGAAGAAAAGGTAATATCCCAAAAGAAGCACGGAGGAAACCATAATATTATAACCCAAACGAAGAAAAAAAGCCCAAGCGGCTTGCATTGCTTAAAATTTGATATGAGCAAGGCCTCGGTGTTCACCTTGGAGGTAAAAATCCATGGAGATACCAACGAAGGAGAATTGATCGTGACTCGAAAAAGAAGTCAAGCCCAAAAGGAGAAGGAGAAGGACGAACCACCTAACGACTGCAAAGTCATCACGAAAATGAAGAACAGGCGGACTACAGAGAAGTACCAGCCAGGAACAAAGAAAAAGAAGTGCAAAAGACAAAAGCACGGAGAAGGCACCAGCGACAAGAGAAGGACAACTGAAGCATCATACACGGTCCTCACACTGAAACCATCAGAGATATTACGAAATGGTAGTAGAAGCGACTTTTCTTACCCCTCCACGAGTGGAAAGCAAAAGGAGGAGAAAGCATTTCACAAAGATCGATGTGAGTATCACCAGACGCAGGGGCACGACACTGACCATTGTCAGCATCTACGTTGCACCATCGAGGGATACATAGGCCGAGGAGAATTTGGCCAATATGTGACTGTCCCACAGAGATATTTTGTACAAAGCATGGGCGAGAGCTATCATGAAATAGGAGACGACACGATAAACTTATCTGCGCCGAAGGACATGGAGTACGAAGATGGTCAAACTAGTTTGGCACCACTAATTGTGACAATAACGATCCATGAACAGAGCACCACGAAGGTGCTCATTGACGAAGGAAACACGCACAATGTCTTATTTTACGAACAATTCCTACAAATGGGCCTCAAGACGAGCATATGGGCCCGACAATGGCATATATCCATGATGCCTATAGAATGACGATGGCGCCCAAAGGAGAAATAACATTGCAGGTGGAGATAGGGCCTATAAAGACCTAAACAAATTTCATTGTTATTGATACACCAACCCCGTATCATGCAGTGTTGGGGGAAAGGTGGATACACGAAAGTGGTGGAGAAGTATCAAAATGCCGGCAGAAGATGAAATTCCCGACGACATATGGAGAAATGCAAATTTGGAGAGAAACTTTGTTTTAATGCAGGAAGTAAAAAGGAGCTTACAAGAAGTAAAGGAACCGGCAGCATGAAGAGCAACATGAATAATAAAAGGGCAAGATAAGGAGATTAAAGCTACAACAAAGGGAGATACCACGCGGATACAACGATGGCAGCAGACCTTAAATGCTCGAACTACAATAATAGACATCTTTTAGGGGTGATTGCAACACCATACAAAAAAAATATAGCAAGAAGCGCAACAGAACAATTGCCATAGACAAGGAGCATACCTGCCTTACACAGGTCATCTCTAGGATCCTCATTAATATGTATGAGGCGAAAAGTAAGAATCCCGATGATAGAGATACTCACACGTCGTAAACTGCGAGAAAGCCTATTTCCCGGACTGCTATCCTAGATCCCCTCTGGCCAAGGGTGGTCGACAGATAGGGCCAGTCCAAGAAAACATGGGTAAACACACTTACCTGAGGGGAGTAAAATCCTATCAATTTTGGGTAAACACATTTACTCAGGGATAATCGCACTTATCTCAGGGTTAAAACAGTAACCTTAAGCCTTGGAGAACATTCGAAAACACCAAGATACTGAAACAAACAAGTTATATAAAGAAGAAAAGTGTTCAGGTGAGCGAGGCCATCCTCATCACCCACACCCAA
>JAJJMA010251946.1:0-13223 GCA_023529015.1 Papaver nudicaule
AAAACATGAACGAAAAAATATTAAACATCAATCACCTAACCAATATATCTAATTCATATTTCGGCAGAGCCGTGTTAACTGGTCTAGTTGGTCAGCCCCTTTGCTTGTCTATGCAAATTATCTTCACTGAAGTTTAAATCTATAACTAAAGTATTCCTAGGGCTCTATGGATGTGAATTCTTCGACTATGATCCAGTAATAAAGCTGTTTCAATCGATCTATTCCCTAACAAATATTCAATCTTTAGAACTATAAACTGAAAAACAAAATTTAACAATTGAGATTATCAGTAAATATACCATCTTTAGAACTCTAAATTGAAAAACAAAATTTAACAATTGAGATTATCAGTAAATATACAATCTTTAGAAATATAAATTGAAAACCAAAATTGAAGACAAACAAAGAATTGAGATCATCATCAAAAACATCCATTACCTGAAGTGATTTCTGTAAAACCCTCTCCTTGATTGATCCAAATCCTGAAACTGAAATTCGTTAAACATAGAAACCATAAGAAAAATTGATAAAATTGAGAAATTTTAAATCCCATAAATTTCAAAATCACTCTTTTTTCTTTTCTAAAAGAAGGAACTTTAATAAAGAAAGTAAATAATCTTCATTCAAAAATAAAGTAGATCTTCTCTTCTTACACACACCACATCTCATTAAAACCCTTCCTTTTACTTGAGTACTACTCTCTTTTACTCCCAAAACAAGCAAAATGTCCAAACCCAGTTTTTGGAAGGAGCTGAAAAACTGAGAGAGATAAGGATTAATGGTGGTATGGTAGAGGAGCAGGAAAACTGGTAAGAAGAATCATGGCACATGACCACCTAACTTCCCCCCAACTCTAAATCTCTGTTGGGGGACCAACTTTTTATTGAGAAAATGTTATAAAATTGTCAACATTTCTTCATGGGAGTCATTCTGTCATGGGACCAATAATTTTGTTTTATGAGCAACAGAGAAAATGCATTCAGCAAGTGGCCATTTGATGAAAATTATTTTGATGATCTCGCAGCGACCGCGACCCTTGGATTGGGAGGGTGGGGGGTTTATAACCCTTGGATGAAAAGGTGTTTAAATGATTTTTTTTAATAACACACCACCCCTTCATCCAAGGGTTATAAACCCCCCCTCCCAATCCAAGAGTTGTGGAGCTGCGAGATCAAAATCGCGTTCCCATTTGATTGTAGTTGGATTTCTTTTTGGTCCATTTTTTCTAGTTTGATGGGGCATCCGTCAAGGTTGCTAAGGCCTCTTCCTATGGGAAGGGGCAAATTGTGTGATTTGTGTGGCCAGGCAAATCGCGTTTCCCACTATGGTACAGTAGAACAATATAACGGGCGGGATTAAGATTTACGGTCGAGAGAGTGTCTCTCAACGTCGAGACACTGTCTCTCGACCGTTAGAATCTGTCTCTTGCGACCTCGGTCACATTATCTAATATAAATACTCACCCAGATTCCATCCTCTTCTTCAACTTCTCCTCCTTTCTTCTACTTCTTCTTTGTTCTTCTTCTGTTCTTCTTCTGTTCAACTTTAAAAAAATAAATAAAAATAATTATGTCGACTAAAAGAATAAGAAATGACACGGTGGCAAGCAGTAGTACACAACCTCCTAACGACCGCAACTGGAATACAAACATTCAAGCGGAGTTGAATGCCCCGCCCAAACAAACAACAGGCAAAGATGCACGGTTAGATTGGAGTAGCACATATCAAGCAAACAAATGCGTTTCAATTATACGACTCTCAGGGGGGGATTTACTGAATTGAAGGCAATGTACTCCTTACTTCCAGAACCAATAAAAGAAAGGGTGGACCGGTATCCATGGAAAGCTTTCTACAAGGTCGATACAAAAAACGACAGACAACAAATAGCGCAGGTGATACTCGAACGTTTTTGGCCATCCACGAATACATTTTATTTTAAGGATTTCGAAGCGGGTAAGTTATGTTTATTTATTTTGCTTTTTCATATAGTTTTCATGTTTTTATTAAAATACGCAAACTTTAGAGATAGGAAAACTTAGAAATGAAATACGAATTATTGATTAATCAGGAGTTTTTATTTACATAGGAATTACACCCCTCGATTTTTACATGGCGACGGGAATGAAATTTGAGGGACCCGCCGTTCCTTTTGACCAAGTAAGATGGGCGGGTTTGACTAGATGGACAACCTTGCTACCCAGGTGTAAGGGTAGAAAATGCATTTGCCTAACAATAACATCCTAAGGGTGAAGGTGTACCAAAGAGATCACTTGTGAGAAGTATGGAATCATTGGCGGAAGCTCTGGGCGAAGCACTCAATAACTAAAGACCAGCGAGTAAGAGAAAAAGGAAGAATCAGCAGAGCACATGTAAGAGCGGATGAACGAAGTAACATCAGCGAGATCCAGGTTGTCACAGCGGAGGTAATTGAGAAGTTGTTGAGCATTTATTACTCGTCAGAACGGATAGATTGTCAGAGTTGACTTGTTGACTCAGTGGGAACCTCGTCAGCAATCCTTATCCTTAAGAAGACTTGGCCGCCAAGACTTGATAGAAGAAATACCACCTCGGCGACATGGTGTGTCGGCGAGTAGAGACAAATTAGTGTCAGAAATAATTGTTTGTATTAGCTGTTTCCCACTTTGTAAACCTCTATAATTAGCGAGAGAAACCCTTGAGAAAAGGGTTGGACATTTCTTCGTTTGGTCTAGAGAGGAAAAGTATCCTACTTGCTCTCCATAGCCCAGTGCCGAGATTAGGGTTCTTGTTGAGAGTTCATACTTAGAAGATTAAGCAAGGTGAGAGAATTGTAATGATGCATATTTTAGTGAAACCCCTTGGATGTAGTCCTCACTTATGAGGGCAAACCAAGTAAAATCCTTGTCAAGTATCTCTAACCTTTAACTCTTACTATTTGTGTATGTATGATTCTGTGTATGTCTATGTATGATAATTGGGTGTACTGTCTAAGATCTAACCCTTGGGATTTTAGACAGTTACACCAGGTTGGCGTCGAACATGGATAGAAAGGGATTGAAACTACGCGCGGGCGGGCTATATCTTAGAAGCTTAAAGGATTTGTTGGAGTTCGTTTGTCCGGCCATTGAGAATGAGACTATTAGACCATACCCAAGTATATTTGATGAGATTGAAAGAGTGTTCATTTTATGGGTTCTTGGCCAAGTTTTCTTTCCAAACGCAAGCACGGTGGTTCTGGTTGGTTGGTTAGAAGCGCTTGAGGACTTGAGTTTGGCACCTACATACGACTGGGACACACCTTGCTTGGCTGAAATATACATTAGTTTGCGGAGTGCTCTGGAGTCAACAAAAAGAGCTTCAATGGTTTTTGGGGGATAATTGAGGTAAATAAAGTCCTTCTGAATTATTTTAATTGTTTATTTTCTTCTAAATTTTGCAATGTATATACTAAAAGCGCAATGTTTGAAAATCAGTGGTGGTGGTATGCAACCTTTGGCAGAGCTTAATGAAGAAGGAAAGAGTGAAGCTCATTTTCCCCTCGTTAAAAAGTATGATGCACGACACTGGGCAGCAGGGAAAGCTGATGATGGTCAACGCGCAATGTTCGTGCAAAGGGGGCAACAATGTACACAAACAACCTACAACATTAACCGTGAGCCGTATCAATTGTATGTCGAGAGATGGAACAGGCATGGGCTTATGTTGCATGCAAGAAGCTTGACTCGGCACGTGTTATACAGTCCACAGTCAGGAAAAAGGTGTTTGGTACTTCGGTGAAAGACTCAGTGTTCAACTACTTGGACGTGAATTGAAACGCATCCCTATCAACCCTTTTGATCTGACAGAGATTTCAGGAGCTGATTATTGGATGCTGCTGCATGATCCCAACCATCAGTGGCATGACTACACAATGCTATCCAGGGTACCATCCGACGAGGCAGAATACCATTGCTGGTACAGAAAAATCTACAAAGAATGTATAGCAATGCAGGCCGTACATTTGGGTATAATGGATTTTCCAGTGTTGGGGAGGTTACCCGCTGTAGGTGATATTTTACCTTCAAACCCTCCACCGTCAAATCCATACATGTATCCAACACAAACAGCTGAGCCCGGGCTCATGCCACCAATTAATTGGTGGGCACCATTTGTGGATGATCTAGGAGGGGAATACAGCATGCATGGCTATTCCAACAGAAGGCATGGAAACTCCGTACTTTGGGGTGAATGCAACACCAGATCAATATCAAGCTAGCTGCAATGAGTTACAACATATGTGTACGCAGCTACGCCATATGTATCTTGGAGATCAACATCGACGTTTTGAACAACAACAAGAATGGTTTAACATGAATGCTGGTGATTTGAATGAGAATTTGAATGAGGAATCGAGTCAGGTGATGGTAGAGGTGAGGAAGCTATGCTTGTGGGACTGGATTCAGTGGTAGCTCTGGTGGTGGAGGACGAAGTCGACGAGGTGGAACTGGTGGTAGTGGACGAAGTCTTGCAACTCGACAAAGTCCTAGTGTTAGTGCACAAATTCCTGTTGGTAGTGGACGAATCGAGGTAGTGGACCACTTGGTCGAAGAGGAAGCCGAGGAAGCACCCATAATGTATTGGATGACACGGTGGTGGAGGAGACTCAGCCTCAGGTTGGAGGAGGATTCCAAGACTCTCAATCCATGGATGCCAGTAACGAACATCGTCTTGGCACTCCAACAGGTGCAACAGCAGCAACATCGAATGTTCTATGTTCCCATTCAGGTGAACCCTCAACAAGTAATGTGTAACACCCCAGGTATTGACGTCAACGATTTTATGAATCAATCATTATTTACTCCCAATGTTGTTCAGCCAGAATTACAGTTGGGCTCGTCCATAGGAGTTAGTAGTCTCTGGCGGCCTTTTTCTCAACGAACGGTTAGTGATGTTCCTCTTATGCAACCAATTGGTGACGATGATGATGCTACGCAACCTCCAGAGGATGCTACGCAAGTCGAGGAGGATATGGTCAACAATTTTAACTTGAACAATATGGCCAACTTAAGGGAGCATCACCATTACGGACAAGACGACTAGGAGAGTAGATGTTAATTGAGAATGTTGCTTCAGTTTATTTTGTGTTTTAGTTTTTTTGTTTAATTTGTAGACGACATTAGAATGTTGTTTTTAAACTTTGACGTTTCCTTCTTTTCATTATACGTTGTTGTTACGTTCCATTAAGTTTTTTTTTTCATTTAATTTAAACTTTAAATACTACATTGACTTCATTAGAATTGAAATTGCACCAATACAAGTAACTAAAATCCGAATGGGTTAAATTTTGGCAACATCTTAAGGATGTGGAAACAAGCAATGAAGTGGAACGGGTTGCCGCCGTTCTGGAGTTCCCATGTCTCTAACGATCTTCTAAACACATCCTCATTTGTCTCACCAATGGCTCTTTCTCGATGGATTCCCAGAGCTAGAAAAATTGCTTACTTCCATGCTAATCTTAGCAAAACGATCGACCAACGAGCCAACAGAACGTAGTCTAGGGTTCCCGGTCTCTTGTACAAAAGTTTCATGAATTGACCTCCATAAAGTTAGGTGTCTGAAGTTCACACGAGTAATTGCATCCTGGGTGCAAAAAACATAATTTCTACATATTTTGACATCTTCATCAGGGGTAAATCGCTGGCGACGAATACTAACACGACGACGACAAATATCATTTGGAGTACGGGCCATTCTTCCCAAAATTACGTGGAGAATAGGAATTGGTGTGAGTTCAAATGGAGTTGAAAGCAAGTATTTATAGAGGTAGTAGTAATTGGTATAAATTGCAGGCATAAAGTAACTGTAAGAATTACCGTCGATCGAGGCTCATAATCTCGAGGTCGAGATTAATTCTATCGATGTCGATTTTCTCTCTCTCTGTCGAGAATATATCTCTCGACCGAGCTTATGACTAACGACCGTTAGTTTGTAGCACTGGCCCGGCAAACAGGCAGATCTGGCGGTTTGCCTGCCCGTTTTTGGTATTTGCCCCTTCCATAGTGGGGCAAACAAGGCAAAACATAGTGTTTGCCTTCCCCATAGGAAGGGGCCTAAAGATGGTAGGTGTTACCGTGTGGCGTGTTGGTTTAAATCCTGAGGGCACTTCATGTAAGAGCAAACACTATTAGAGTCATTTTGGGCAAAAAGTGGCCAAGAAATCCACATTGTAGTCAAACAATGTGTGCTTGGCCACAAGTAGGAACAAATATGTTCCCTCTTGTAACTAAGCAGAATGGTGCGGTTACTGAGTGCCCGCCAGATTTCGCCACTGAGTAGTTTTTTTTTGATTTATTATCAAAATCTTAGTTTTAACCGAAATATCAGGTTTTTTAGCGTTGCAACTACTGAGTAGCCGCATTTTGGTTTTTGGCGGTCACTGGGTGGCCGCTGAATTGTAGCTACAAACCATTGTGGTTGCGAATTTTACCCAATTTTGCTTGGCCACAATGTGGCTTTTTAGCTGCTTTTTGTCAACCGTAGTGCTTGCTCTAACAAGCCAATGAACTTGGGAACCTTGCTCAATCTTTTTCAACCTGATGGGAGAAAAGTACACTCTTGCAAATTGGCAGACTGAAGAGTCCAGAGAAAGCAAATGGTTATTTCTTTTCATTACAACACTTGTCCAATTTGAGACTTCTTTTTAGTAGTATTTTTGCCTGCTAACCAGGCAGTGGGTGCATTTCTCAATGCACCTAGAACCAACTTTGCAACTTACCATCCACCTAATCTGCAAAATCCCTTGTTCTAGGGTATTCACATAGCATTATTTTTCACAATAAGAAATTATTCAAGTCACACAGTGACTAAACCTTTTCCTTTTTTTTTTATATGTGGCTAATTTCAGGTCTACCCATTTTATTTTAGGCATACAGAGATAGTTATAGGGTGATTCAAAGTAGTTGAATTCGCTCTTCGAACCTTATTATTCAGTCGAAGAGTGAGGAGCAATTAATTAGTTCGGATGAGGAACTCGACAAAATTCGGTCTAATACTCAAATACACTAATTTTTATTACAGGTTTAGAGTGTTGCTTAATATATATATTGCTACATATATGACTTATACTTGATTAAAATCAAAATTATAATATTACTAATAATAAATAAGCAACATCAATACCATTAAAGCTAAATAAGTTCCACATACAACATGCAGTTAAATTAACATGTTCATTCTTGTTAATTCGTTAACTAGTTTTTGCTAAAAATTGGACAACTCGGCCGACTAAATTGGCAAAACACGGATTCACTGAGGAATTGTTAATCCTCATAATCGACAAAAACAACAACACATGGATAAAACAAGGTATTTCTTTGAACCCATTAGGCTATGATTGATTTATACACTCAAAATCGATGTTTTGAAATCTAGTTTTCAGCAAATTTCGCAGAAACAATATTTATTATTAACAATACGAACCGATTATCGTTTGTTTTCATCCTCCTGGAAAAATTTCGAACCAGAAACGATATTTATTTTCAACAATAAGAACCGATTGATAGTTGGTGATCTTTATTTATTTTAATCAGTCGTTAATGGTTGATTTTTAGTACTCTTTTTTATTATATCATATTTTGCAAAGTAGACTGTTCAAATTCTAGATATAATCGGTTCTTAATGTCCCCTTTTAAAAACCGATTAAACCCTTTTTCTTTTTGGAAGTTGTAGTCAATCGGTGTGTGTGTGTGTGTGTGTGTGTGTGTGTATATGTATATGTGTGTGTAATTGTCTTCAGAAATTCAAAAACTGAAGTTCCTATGAGTTTCTTTCTGCATTATCAGAATCTAATTTACCAATAGTAACTGATTGTTGGCAGCCTAACCATAATCGGTTTATTTGTATATGTACTGTGTACCTATTTTTTCTTGCTTAATATTTGATTGTTCTTTATTGTATATAGTTTTAAATTTAGGTCTAAAGGAAAGGGGAAGCAAAATAAAGGGAGATCGAAGGAAAACATGATCCCGTTGCTGATAGTGTGGAGCCTGCTAATTTGCCACCTCGTCGACGAGGAGGCATGAAATTGAGCTCCAAAAGTCGTATTTCTATAAAGGTCACCACCAGTTAAACAAGTGACCAAACCAAGAATGAGGAGTAAGTGAAGGTGGAACTGTATCTACACCTTTTGTCATTGAAGGTGCATGGAACCATAGATGCATGTCTTTCCATTGAAAAGTGGAATAGTAACTACGCCTCTTGCTGATGATCACCTATTGTAAATGAAGATGTAACCGTAGTATCTCAACAAGAAGGTGGAGAAGTAGAAGAACGACAAGGAGTAGTTGAAGGTGGAACAAGAGAAGCTCAACAAAAGAATCAACAATAAATTTCCTACCTAAAGGTGTGGTCGTTGCTTAAGCAAAGAAAAAGGAGAAGGCAAATGCAAAGCCAAGGAAACAGAAACGGAGCTACATGCGACCAAAGAGTAGAAATATAGGCGTACCCGATGATGGAGGAGAGGTCTTATGGGCACTCAAAACAAGTTGGCCTTCAGTCATCTATATAACCATAATAATTATATCAAAACTTTATCTTAAAATTTAGGATATTTTTTGTCCTATTCAAAACTAATGTTTGCTTAATGCCCCTCTGGTTTTGTAGGATTACACTGATGCATGTTGTTTTTTCATGAACGTGGAGTTAGTGGATAAAATGCTTTTATGGAAGTTGGAAGGAGAAGCACCTGCAACTAGGGCTGTCAATCTTCAATATCCTATAGGATATTTACAAATTTGTATCCGATAGGCTTAGTGCTATAGAATATCCGATATTTTTGATAATATCCTATATGATATCAAAAATCAGATATTGATTTTGATAACCTAAGCTATCAGATATCGGATATTTATCCGATAATATCTGATTTCTGAAGAAAAACATGTAAAACATATTTATACTTGAAATTTAAGTTCAATTTCTCTACCATATCATCCAAATTGTCTCCAAACACATAAAAAGTCTTAAAAACATTACTCTTAAGTAGTTATGTCTCTTACTCTCACACACACATGAAAAGAAATACAAAAATAGTTAAGTAGTTAAGTCTCTTATCGGATATCGGATGTTAACAAACAGATGGGGCCTAATCCGATTCCGATAGGTTAAGGAAAAAATATCCGATAAAAAATCCGATAAAAAATCCGATCTGATATCCGATATAATGGATAAAATCCTATAGGATCTCGAATAATCGACAACGGGTTTCGGATATCGGACTATTATTGACAGCCCTACCTGAAACGGTTGATATTGTGAAAACATCAGGGTTGTTACCCGTCGTAGGCCCATAGCCAATGCCCATATTGGATATGACAAGACCCGCATTTCTGCCTTCTGCGGGGGATATTATGAAGAAACTGATACAACATTTTACCTTTGGAATGATTTGTACTAGTTTATTGCATATTGTTTGAAATGAAAACTGAGAAATTGAGTCGGGCATATAGTCAACGAATGTAGAGCAAATATTTCTAGAGGAGCCGATGTTACTGTATATCAAAGAATTCTTGACTAATTACTTAACCTGGAAAGGAAAGAGCACAAGCATTGTTTGGAGAAACGAGAAAGTCACCGGGGAAAAAGGTGTATCACCTTTGGGGTTCAACAAGCGCAGATAGTAAACGACCAGCAACTAAACGAGTCTGTGGTGGTGGTAGTGGTATTGTTATTTCTAGCAGTCGTGGTGGTGGAAAAATTCGTTCTGGTCGTTCTTGAACTCTAATTGTAATGGTGTAAGACTTAAACTTTTTCTAACTTTGTTAATTAGCTAGGAATGATAACATGTTAGCTATCAGCTTTGTTAACTCATGGTTATTTTAATGTTTAATCGGTTCTTATACTAATATATATGTAGACCGATTCTGGGGTTTTATTTCCACAAAAATTGTCAGGATAAAAGAAATCATACCATATAATCAAATTTATAAATCGATTCAGACAAGATGAAAAATCAAATCCACAGAATCGGTTTATCCCAACCAATTATCAGTCCTAGTATTGATTTTTTTGCCGATAATCGTTTCTTATATTCCTTCGTATACCATTTATGTTTGTTGATGTTGTGACTTAATATGAAGTTATTATGTAGTTAACATATAAACCAATTATGTTTCGTTTTCCAAAAATAATAATGGCTGGTCCTTACTTATATATAATCCTTCTACTCAAACACAATTTGCCCCAAACTTTGAACTTCTATCCACTTTTACTTCATCCAATGCCCAATAGAACATATGGTATTGGCATGGGAAGCGGAAGAGGATCTTGAACTTGTGAAGTCATTCATTCTGGTCTTTGATGAACGATCAAGTGAAATTTATGCGAGTGAAGCAAATTTGTATATAAAGTACCGAAAATCCTAAGCAACGCAGATGGGCGTAATTGACTGATTGATTCAAGTACATCGAAAGGGAATTACGAGAGCAGCGTGAAGTTGTGGAAATAACATCATTTTAATCTCCACAAAACGTGTAAGATAAGGGTGAGTAAGTAACAATTGTATTCATATCTTCTTTATTTGATGATGGTTGCAAACTATATCCACTCATTAATTTCAGCTTGAGCAATAGTTTTTTGTATGTTGAGCATGCAACCCTATTCATTGGTTCAGGCACTTGACTGAATATTGAGTGTTGGAAAATCGTGCTCCAAGATTTATTGAAGATGTGTTGATGTCCAGCTGGGACGAACTTGCTTACTAAATTATGTGATGGCCAAATTCTTAATGCTATGTAATTTCTAAGACCATGAGTGAAGTTTTCTTTATGTAATGACTTATTTTTCTACATCTATGTTATTTCCTAAGGGCAACTCCTATGGAGTAAAATAACATCCACATCTTTAGGATTGTCCATAAGATATGGACCAAAATGTTCTATTGTGGTGAATTTATTATCTATAGTTTTATGAAGTCTACAGGGAACTCCCCAAATTTAAGGTTATCACCGTGGACTGTCCATCCGAACATAACATGACCGGATAGAGTATTCAATCATCCAGTGTCCGGATGATATTATTTTCTTTACGTTTTTTTTTTTCTCTATCCGATTGTTAAATGGCCGGATAAGATAATGAGTTGTTTACTTTATCTGAATTTGATCTATTTGTGGGACCAAATTACAAAATGTGGAAGGATATCCGGACTACACATGGCCGGATGGATTAACTGCTTAATTTCCCCATGGTACGTTTTTATTCCATTAGTTGTTGAATGTCCACAAGTTTCTGGATACTCCGTAAGGTATGGATGTTTTACCATAGGAGTTGGCCTAAGACTATGAATGAAATTGATCTTTGTAAAACATCTTTAACCGGTTTCTATAGTAGGCCACAATTATCTAAGACTAGGACATAATTACCGATTTGATACATAATCGGTTTAGGTAATCACCAACGGTACCGATTGTGTTGGAAAAAATGTCATGTTTCCAAAAACGTTTATAATCTGTACATATATGTTCTGATTATAGTCTGAATTAACTTATGGAAATGCAAAACCCGAACACGAATTAGAATAAATACACCGATTATTGCTCTTCTTCTTCCTGAATGAAGAAAACGAACTATCATAACATAAATCAACTCTAGCTGAATCGACAAATTTCCAAGTTTTTCTTCTTCCTTCAGCCCTCAAACGATTTCTCCATTAACCCATAATCTCTACCAATCACTTAGTCTCAATTTTTTTTTTCTTTTTTAGGATTATCAAAAGTTATGAACTCTAATTAAAATAAGATAATTTAGTCATTAAAAAAAATTGGTCAAGGAATTTTGGATTTTACATCAGAACATTTTTTTTTCTTTTTTGCCTTATTCAGTAAGCATGAAATAAAAAGGAATAGGCCTAAAATTAGTCAGGTTTTTATAAGAAAAATTCCGCTACTTACATGCTAGGTAGGTAAAGAAAGAAAACAATTTCCCTTTTCAAGTTTCTACGGAGTCAGAACTCCAGAATTTTTGTTACAACTACCAACATTAGGCCAAGTCTTATGGGAGTGCTAGTGTTAGAAAAAGCGTGGTCTATTCCCTGAATGCTAGTTGGAGTGCTAGATAAAACTAGCATTCGAAATAACATTACTAGATTGGCGTTGAATGATAAAGCGGAGAAAAAGTGAATCTCAATGGTCCAGCGCCAAACCGAATATTCTCGTAAGATCTTCTCGTAAGATCTGATGGTTGATAACATATATTTTAGATCTAATGGCTGAGATTATCTGGCGCTGAATGATACAGCGGCACTACGCTTTATGATACAATGTGCAAGCACTGCTATCTAGCACACACCATAAGACTTGGAGACTAATCCCATTGCTACAAATCTAATGTGACATACTAGATAGAACTCTAACTAGCACTCCCATAAGACTAAGCCTTATGAATTAAGATTCATCAATGTTGGAGCTACAATTGTTTGAGAAGTTTGGTGGCAACACTTAGGCTAAGTCTAATGGGAGTTCAACTTCCACGAAAAGCGTGGTCTATACCCCAAATTCAACTTCTCTTTCCATATATATGTAGAAGTGGAAGTTGAAATGCTACTTAGGCGCTCAATGATTGAGCGCCAAAAAAGTGGATTCACGCTTAATGATGTAGCGCCGAAAAGAATATTCTCATTAGATCTGATGGTTAATAACATATATTCCAGATCTGATGGTTGAGATTATCTGGCGCTTTATCATTTAGCGCCCCACCGCTATATGATTCAGCGCTAGACTGATGTGTCATGCTATCTAGCACCGCTATCTAGCACTCCTCATTAGACTTGGGTTACTACTTTGCTGATGTGTCCTATTTTTTGGTGGATATGGAAGTCCTATTAGACTAAGCCTTAGCTACAAATTGGGCTCCATACTTTCAGACCAACATAAATTGCTAATATGCAAATTGCAAGAACACTTTGATCTGCTTCAGCTGATTTGCTGTACATTAAACTTGATTTTTTTTTGAAAGCATTGCTACGATTCATTGATTAGTTCAACCGACAGTAAGGTACAACTCGTGGTGTAGTAACACCCATTCTATCATCGTTTAAGATATTGTATAAGAAAGGGGGTGTTACTGCTTCCCAGATAACTGTTGTTGGATTCTTTGGATCACGATTTTGTCGTCGAACTGCTTCATTAGCTAATTCATCTGCTGCGCGGTTAGCTTCTCGATATGCATGAGTAATTCGTAGCGTAGTAACATTGAGGAGAATTTGCGTCGCT
>JAJJMA010251956.1:0-14807 GCA_023529015.1 Papaver nudicaule
TTTTGACCATCATTGAATCGGAAAGCCGTCAAATGCAAAGAATATTCGGTGTAAAATTCGTGAAATGGTTAAAAGGGACTATTGGGGTTTGAACTTAGAACCTGTTGGACAGGTTATTCATCCCATTTACCACTGAGCTATGCCATTGTTATTTGTTATTATGCAATTATGTTTTATATTTATCTCAATTTAGAATTAAATTTATTACTTCCTTTACAAATTGCCTTTAACTTTGCGTTTTATTAATCGACCACGAATCTACAATTCACGTTTTAATATACGATTCGATTCTCAAAAATGAAAAGCGATTCGTGGTACGATTCACGATTTTACAACCTTGATACCAGTCTATACGTGGATAAAACAACCCTCACCAGTCACCAAAGTCTATTTGATTGATACCCAACCAAATTGGTCGAAACGACTACAGACCCCCCACCTTTCCCCCACTCCTTCCACCACTATATGGCACGATTTCATTGGCTTAGCTTCTGAAACTGTCCCCCCCACACCCCCACACCACCCATGGAAACTACAAGTTCCCACTATTAATGGATTGGACCACTCCCACCATGACACATCAGCTGGGGGAGGGAAGCGGGGCTCGTAGCATTTTCGCAAATTGGTACTCCTGTGGCTGTGGTAGCCATGCATAACACACGTTATACTAGATTTTTTTTTTTGATAATAAAACCTTAGATTAAACTAAAATATTAGACATAACATAGTTGTTTTCTCGCTCAGCGAGATTGAGGCAAGCCTCATTAGAGATTACATCAAAAAGAAAACAAGAAAGAAAACAAGAAGGATACTGCATAAAAGTAAAAAGAGAAGGAATAGTTGAGTTGAGTTTCTCTACCAGAGTCCTAGCTGCCATGTTTTATACTCCCTCCGTTTCTAAAACATAGGCACAAAAAACATTTTCCTAAAACATAGGAAACTTAATTGAACTAAAAATATTTCACTAGAACTAATTTTTTTTATATGATTGGTTTATTTTTAGTTTCATTAAGCCAATCATAAAAAAAAAATTAGTTCTAGTCAAATATTTTTAGTTCCATTAAGTTTCCTATGTTTTAGAAAAAAAAATTTTGTGACTATGTTTTTGAAACGGAGGGAGTACTAGATTACTTCGCCCATGTTTTATTTTCACCTCCCCCGTAGACCACGAATAACCAAAGATAAGTTTGAATAGACGGCCTCAAGAAAACCGACTCCTTGTCTCAAGAGGAAAAAGAAAGAAAAGGTAATCTGAAAATAACAATTCATGGAAGAGTGAAGACAGATATGACGATTTCCTTTAGATATGATTCTAAAGAGAATCTAATAAATGTTTCTATGAATGGTGTGATTTTTCAGTTACCTTTCCATTTATCATCCTTCCATGTCTCACCCAAAATTCGAATCATCATTACAGAGAATATTAACTTAATTCACAGAAATTAAATATGAGACTGAATTAATTTCTTTTTTTTTTTCATTAAGATTACGGGATTGAATCTTCATCACTCCACACATTACAACAGAGAGAGAAATCAAAAATTAAAAATGAGAAAATTTATAAAAAAGAAAAAAAAAAGTGGAGAAATCTTTAAATTATTTAATTTTTTGGTGTTGAAGTTAGACCTTGAGGATTTTAGCAGGTCTAACAACAGGATTTTCTCTAGCAATAGCTTCTCTACCATGAGCTTTATAATCGTAACTACAATCGTGACGATCTGAATATCTATGTTCTGGACAAAACAATTCACCGCATCTGCATCTAAATCCTGTTAATCCAACCTTTCTCCGGCAACCTGAACACCGATTTATCACTCGAACGATTTTCTTCTCTTCCACTGGTTTCTTTTCATCAATTTTACAAACCAGATCATCACTTTTACGAATTTTAACTGACGGATCTGAACCATCTGACGTCTTGATTGAGCTAGATCTGAATTTTTCTGATGACGAAAAAGTCAGACTTTGAACCACAACAACTTTCTTTGATAGTTTTCCTTCCTCTTGTACAATCAAATCAGGTTCATTTGGAGACTGGATCGGGCTGGATTTTGTATTTGTTGTTGAGATTTTGAGTTTTGTTGATGATTCGAAACATGTTTGACACATGTTTTTGGTTGATGGATTGCCGTAAACACCACAATTATTGATACAAAGAGTCATAGACTCGATCATCTTCAACTTGGTTTCTTCTTTATCTCTTTGAGCCATTTTTGTGCTTTTTTTTTCTGTTTTTTTTTTCGTGAAATGAATTGAAATGAAATTTCAGAGTTTTGGAAACAGAGGAGGAAATGAGGAAGAAAAGGATGAGATTTTTGAGTTGGAGATGATGTATTTGATGGAGTATTTTTTTAATTATTTTTGGGTTTTCGAGAGAGAATTATTTAATGGTCCGCAGTGGCGATGAATGTACACCTTTGATGACCTTCGGTTTTCATGTTGAATTTACAAACTTATCCTTTGTAGTAGTGGGTGTTTGTTTTTTTTTGATAAATAAACCTTAGATTACTTAAGAAACATTAATACACATAGTTTGCTGGCTTCTTCTCCTAGAAGCCAGAGTTGCATCACTAGTTAAAACATCAAAAATTAAACTGGGTGGAGGGCAAACATAAGAGAAAGGTGCAGGTGCATTTAGGCTATGAGCTAAAGCAGTTGCAGCCTTGTTTGCCTCCTTGGCAATTAAACTAAAAGTAAATGTTTTTAAAGGCGCAAAAGAAGACAATAAAGGTTTCCCGATGTTTCTCCAGAGGGTTCTAGCTTGCCAGTGCATTCGTCTATCCGCATCTGTTACCATTCCAAACAAAAAACTGCTGGTGCATTCAATGTGAATCAGAGTATTGTGGCCTTCAGTACCCTTGCGAATTGCATCAACGATAGCTATCACCTCCCCTTCTTCCCTGCTTTGGGCTTTGGTTCCCGAGATTTTGACTTCCCTGCAAATACCCATGTAGTGGGTGTTTGTTGAAAGTTGTATTGTATGTTGAAAGAGACCAACAGCTTTTGTTTGCCTTTATATCTTTGGTTTATTTTACTTCAAAAAAGGTTAATGATATTACAACCCAACTTGGCCGAAGGAGAAAACAATGGTTGGGAGATCCATGTCCTGGTCCCCTAGGAGCATAAAGAGAAGGGAAAGCACTATGGTCTTTACATACATAGAATTATATTGCAGGGAAGAGCAACCACCGTGGCATTGTATAATTCTCTATATCGCAGAGAAGGACAAGTTTTTTCTTCGGCATGGGAGAAGGCAAACCACTTGTTTGCCTGTCCAAACTCGATTTGTCACTATGGTAGAGTGAGAGTTACTATCAATTGTTAGACAGTAACTCGGTCCAAAAAGTTATTTTCGATCATTCATAATAACTAAAAACGGCTAGTTTTTTTGGTCTATATAAACACATCCAATCTACCACATTCGATGCACAAATTACAAAAAAAATTCCTTCTTCGAAACACAAATCACAAACGTTTTCCTATTTCGTAACATAAATCACATTTTCACTATCAATGGATTTTTTCCGATGATGAGATATATATTCATCAAAGACGGTTTATGAGAGAAAAAGATAAGTATACTCAAAGGTTGCAAGAACTGGATGAAGAGTCTGACGAAGATAAGAAAAAGAAGGACTCAATGGTTGTGTTGTAGTATTCAGGGGAAATCCCTAGACCCCCAGAGCCAAGAGTAGTTCAAGCAAGACGATACACGTACCGAGGGAAGGAATTTTACCACCAGAAACTAATGCATGATTATTTCCTTCCCAACTGCGTCTACTCCGACCAAAGTTTCCAGAACCGATTCTGCATGCCCCAACACTTGGTGATAAGATTAATCGGTGAGCTTTGTCGGGTAGAACCCCAATTTATTTATCGGTATGATGCGCTTAATATTAGAGGCCATAGTCATGAGCAGAAGGTTACTGCAACTCTAAGGATTCTTGGTTACGGGATGCCGGCGGATGCCACCGATGAGTACATACGGATAGGCAAAACAACGACATACAAATATCTTTCACTGTTCTGTGAAGTGATAATGAATCATCTTGGTTGAGGTTTTTACAAAATCTACAACTGAAGATACTTTACGAATATTAGAAGAAAACGATGATAGGGGCTTCCCAGGAATGCTAGATAGTCTTGACTGCATGCATTGGCTTTTGGCTGGGATGCTCAACTTTCTGGGCAGGTCAGTATATATAACGGTCATTACCGTAAACCAACAATTATTTTGGAAGCTGCTGCTACCTATGATTGTTGGATATGGCATGCTTTTTTTGATCTGCCAGGTTCACAAAATTCTATAAATGTTTTGCACAAGTCGCCTTTCTTTGAAGACCTAAAGCGCGGCATGGCCCCCAGGGTCAATATCCACCTCAACGTCAACACTTACACCCATGGGTATTATCTTGATGATGGAAACTATCCAAGATGGTCTACCTTAGTTCAATCATACAGGCAGACACCCCGGGGGGGCTGTTGGTCATGCAATAAGGCATTTTAACAAGTTACAAATGGCTTTTAGGAAGGAGAAAATCCGCCATCGTTTGCGTGCCATTTCGTAGTTTTGAGCCTCGCGAAATGCATAAGACCATGCTCACGTACATAATTTTGCATAACATGATAATTGGCGAAACCCGACGTGATAAGAGTTGGACTAGTTATCAGGACGATGATCTGATGCCTCGGAATCAACCACACCGCGGCTTACCTGCAAGGCGATATGAGTATATGACTGAATTTATTCAGGATGTATTATATATTTCTATGTCTCCAACCACAGCAAGGTGATCACGCACATGTACTCCCTTACAGAAACAGGCGTCCTTTACTGTCTTCCAGTCCTTCGTGAAGACTATCGCTACCCAACCTCCAATAGGACGACTACAACCTTTACGGACAAAAACCAAATAACGGCAGATCAAACCACTAAATGATATCCTTGGTAAATTAACGAATATTTCACCGAAGTCGTTTTACACCAAGAGCGAAGCTATTTAAGTTTACTTGATAATGAACCCCTCAAGATATCAAACAAGGTTTTAAAACCAAAACTCCCGAAAGAGCAACCTTGTCGTTCCAGTTGAAATCAAGAAATTTTGGATGCGAACAATATGATAACCTTGATGAATAAAGTACCTCCAGAACAAAACAATCCAAAATAACGATCTTGATTCCACTCGAATCTATTTGTTTGGCACAAAAACCGAAAGCGACTTGCTTACAAATCCAGGTCAATAGATAAAGAGACATTCTAATCGCTACAATCTTGAGTGGCCTTATATCAGAATAGAAGGACCTTAAAATAAACAAGATCGTAAGACTTTGATAGACGTGATAGAAAAGAACACAAGTACAATACACAGAAGACTAGTAAACATAAACTAGTTTCCCTGAAGAGGTACTTCTAGGCCTCTCGACCCCCAAGAGAAGACTTTCACACTAATCCAGGCGGAAAGAAAAAACTCAAACGTACTGAAAGGAATAACGGGTATCACAAGCTTACTCTTCCGAAGAATGAAACTTGGTAGAGGCACAAAGCTTTTAAAACCGATACCAACTCCTATGTATATTGCCAAAGCTTAGCTTTGAAATGAGGCAAACTAATTTCAGAATTTCTTTAAATCATATTTCTTATTAATTCTGAAATTCCCCATATAGATTCATTGCATTTAATGAAATCTAATACCTTGGCATTTTTATATTTAACAAAAGATATTCCATTAAGTGTTTGTCTTAAAGCATTCAAAGCAAATAATACTCAACAAGATATATTTGGATTTTTCCTTAATTCAAAATATGGTGCTTACCAAATATACTCCTTGAGATAGAGTTCAATTCGAAATTTGTGTCCTTGGATTCGAAAATCATTTTATGGTATTATTACTTCCAAACGTCGTCATCAGCTTTGATAATGTTGACATCACTTCCTAAGCATTGCTGGACGGGCCAAATCGATCTTAGGTGGAAGTGGGATCAGGTCCAATGTGGCTAACATTAGCACAACGTATCATCGCAGACATAAACAAACCATGTGTGTTAAGCTTACGTGAACACGAGGTTCAAGGACATTCTGAATCATACAATATAGATATACATGGAAAGTACCATGTATGATTCTCTGAGTAATAGAATTTAGAAATGTCGAAAATGGGAATAAAATGTCAAAAATGTTTTTCTCAGTCGAAAATGAGAATTTCGACCGAGGGAATCACTATCGACCGATGGCACCCGGCTAACAGGCATTTCAGCGGGTTTGCCTGGTCATTTTATGTGTTTGCCTACTCCATATTGGCCAGTATTAGGCATATCAAGTGATTTGCCCCATGCATACTAAGGGGTTTTACAGATTTGTAATATTTCAAAGAGAAAAGAAGGGTTTATCCTCGGAAATTCGGTTTCGTACTTTTTTTCAATTCTGATAATGCCCTGATTTTACTTCACTTAGACCCTACTCAAAACAATTTAGCTACGCCTTATAGATTCTACAAACATTGGTTAGCTGAAGAGTCTTGTAAGGATGTCATGCAAAGAAGTTGGAACACACATGTTAGAGGATATCCATCTTATCAGGTTGCCACTAAACTGAAAATCACTAAGCATGAACTGAAGAACTGGAGCAAAGCCACTTTTGGTGAAATCAACTCAAACATCCAGCATCTTCAAAGTCAGATCCAAAGCTTTCAAAATCAACAAATGGGCTATGATGAGAACCAGATGAGACATCTGCAACAACAACTCAGCCACTTGTATGAAGCCAAAAGCAGCATTGAATTTCAACACTCAAGAGAGAACATAATTCAATGGCAGGACAGAAACTCAAAGATTTTTCACTTCAAGGCAAATTGATACGATTAAACAAGTTGATGGTACTTGGAAGAATACAAGACAAGATATTTAAGATGTCATCTACAACTACTTCAATGAGATCTACACAACTTCCAACCCATCTACTGACCACCATATGATGCACTTAATAAATCCATGCATTACTGCTGAAGATAATGAGATGCTCATAAAGATCCCGACGGCACAGGAAGTGAAAGATGCTACTTTTCAGATCGACTCTTGGGCAGCTCTAGGCCCAGATGGGTTTCAGGCAGGATTGTATAAATAATGTTGGGATATTGTTGGCACATATGTTGTTTGGATGGTCCAAGATTTCTTCAAGCATGGGAAGATGTTGAAGCAGTTAAACCACACATTTCAAACCCTCATCCCCAAACATCATCACACAGAAACTCCTTCAGATTATAGGCCCATCAGCCATTGTAATATATCTTATAAAATTATAGCCAAGGTTATGATTAATAGGATGAAACCTCCCATGGGAAAAATCATATCCCCTTGGCAAGCAACTTATGTGCCTGGCAGAAATATTATGGACAACACTGTCATAGCTCATGAGGTGGTGGATTTCATGAAAAGAACAACTTCTTTTAACGGCTATATGGCAATCAAGCTCGACATGACAAAGGCGTTTGATAAAATGGAGTGGAAATTCCTTCTCGATATGCTTGAAAGGCTAGGCTTCTGTCAGAAATAGTGTTCATTGATTCAACATTGCATATCAACTACCTCTATATCAATACTTCTAAATGGTTCTCCAATCAAACCTATCTATCCTTCGAGAGGTCTCCGCCAAGGTGATTCTTTATCTCCTTATTTATTTATTCTATGCATGGAAGGTTTTAGCAAACTCATCACTGCAGCTGTTGAAAACAAGCTAATTAAACCTATATGCCCAGCTAGAGGAAGCCCCGGTATCTCTCACCTATATTTTGCTGACGATTGATTACTGTTTAGTTCAGCTGCTAGTACTTCTTTCACAAATCTCCAACAAATTATCAACCAGTTTTTTGCTGCTTCGGGACAAATGGTAAACCTTAAAAAGTCAAGCATACATTCAGTCACAAGCTAAGTCAAGCTGCAAAAGAAGATATTGATGGAATTATGGGCATGAAGATTATGGACCTGAATGAAAAATATTTGGGTATTAATCTGTTCATTGGTAGAAATAAAAATGCTTGTTTTGATTCTACTGTGGATAAATGAGTGGCAGACTTCAAAATTGGCAAGGGAAGCTTACGAAGAAGTACACAAATTCACTCAACTTTGGGGACTATGGCTCAGTTTCAAATGGGGTGTCTTGAAATGCCACAAAAAACTGTCTCTAAGATCAATTTTCTTCAATTAGAATACTGGTGGAATAAGAAAAAGAAGAAAGGCTTGTATTTAAAACGATGGGATACAATCTGTTTGCCAAAGAGTATGGGGGGTTTGGGCTTCAAATATACTCATGCTTTCAATGAAGCTCTTCTTGCTAAACTGGCTTGGAGAATGATTAAAGAAGAAGATGATGTCTGGACAAGGGTGTTAAAAGCAAAGTACTTCAAAAATTGCAATCCTTTGGATGATCAAATCAAAGCTGAAGGCACTTACATTTGAAAAAGCATTCATTCCGGGCTTCGATGGGTGAAAAAACACTGTCTCTGGCAAGTTGGTAATTGAGAAAATATCTCAGCTTTTACACAAAACTGGATACCTCAACATCCTCATCAGCATCTAGTTCTTCCTCAACATCTTTGTACGAGTAGAAAATCTGCATAGGTACATAAGGTACCATATCCATCAGATCTACCCATACATACAGTTACTTTAAACAAGATTCAATGGTGCGAGGACCATAAGAACAATACCGAAGGTATATATAATAACAGTAATCAAAGGCTAAATGTATAAAGACTTGTATTAATTTCTGTGTTGTAACTACATGGATTGTAACCCTAAGGAACCAGAGGAGATACAGACCTAATCCCACTCTTGCCGCTTAGATTCTACCCAAAAGAATCCAACCCTTACTATGTTTTCCAAGCTCGCCTTATATATGCCGAGCTTGGGTGGTTTACAACTAATAAGACAAAGGACTCAATCGTGGAGGTGTCAGTCCTTGTCGAGTAAGGCGGTTTATTCGGTGGTGCTCCGAAGTTGACTCTGGGGCTTCGGTCCCTCGATGCGGTCTGAATCCTTTTCTTCCGAGTCCTCACTTCGTTCGCGTTTGGTCTCATTTCCTCTTTTGTTTAGTCCGAGGCTTCGCTGCCGATCCTCTGGAGTGGTTATGCTTCTTAGATGTGAGACACGTGTCTCGAGGGGTTTTACCCTCCACAGTTTGCCTCTTTCCTTTCCTTGTATCGAAGATGCGAGGATAGGAAATTTTTCTTTTTGCCACCTCCTTGCCGAGTATCCCCACTACTTGCCAGGTGTGGGTTTTTTGACACGTTCTCCTGAGCTTGTGACTTTTTACCTTCTGACTGGTAGCGCCAGTTTCTCTCACTATTTAAGTTTCGGTTCTCCCTCTAAAAAATTCTTTAACCCTTTCGTATTCACCTTTCTTGGCGCCGGCGTTCTTCTTCCGTAGAACCTCTTCGGTTTGCATCTTCATATCAGGTGAACTATCCGTTCTTTTCTCCTTGACCCATTGTTTTAATCTTCCTTTTCTTCCATAAAGTTGATTTCTTTGGGATATTCCCTTCTTCCCTCTCTCTATTTTCAAGTTGCCTCTGCTACTTCCGTCCGCCGGCGATATTGCCTTTTCCTGTTGGTGTCTTCTTTTCCTATGTCTTTTTCTATGGTTGAGGCCCTTTCTTTAAGGATAAATGGTGTGGATCCTGATGGAAGGGGCTTTCAGATTGAGTCCATCGCTCCCAGATTGACTCCGGAACTGGTCGAGGAGTACCAATGAAGCGAGGACACACTTTTGGTGACGTTTCATCAAATGTCTGCAGGGTTGCTTCTTCCCCTATACGAGTCTTCGAATCCTTTGTTCCTTGAAATCCTTTGTTCTCTTCCTAAACCCCGAGGAGTGATGCAGCTCACTTGCAGCTCTATTTACCTTATCAATCAGTGGGTTCTTAATTCTGAGAATAATTCCCCTGCCGGATCCACAGTGAAGTTCTACTTTACTGCCAAGAATTGTTTTAGACACTACGAACCCTTTTTAACCCTAGACAACAAGTTAGCTCCTTGGGGGGTTATCTTTCGAAATGTGGAAGGCAGCGAGAATATCCTCCCCGAATCCTTGAAATATTCAATGGAAGAAGGCTGGTATTCGGAGCTTATACTCCTCAAAGGTCCCATACTCCGAGGCTGGAAGGACTCTGGCCGGTTCTTCGTTCGGACCGAGTTTGATGCAGGTCATGAGTTTGAGACTCAACACTTGTTCTCCATTCATTTTTCTTACGAGGATAAAGGGTTATCTCGCTCATTTTTGGGAAAGGGCAAGGGCGTTATCATGGAACCCTCGGGCAGCCTAAAGCGTCCTCGGTCAGATGAGGAGACTATGCAGCAGGTAACAAATACTTTATTTTCGTTCTTTTCTGAAGTATTCATACTTGCCTCTGTTTGTTTCCTGAGGAAGACGGATCCTTATCTGCAAGGACAACCCTTAGGTGTCCTAAACCTTAGTCGTGGTCTGATGAACTTTGACTATGGGGGAGATTCCAAAGTTTCGCGGCCGCTGAAAAAATCTGTTTTGCAAACAATTCTTAAAGGAGTTCAAACTGGACGTCGCCGAGCTGCTATCGAACCTCCGAAGGAGACTACGAGTGCTGGTAAGGAAATGTCAGCACCGAAGGCAACTGAAATGGTTATCAAAGAGGTGGGTGTCGCGAGCCCTCGGATTACCTTGCCTACTACCACCATTGGTGCCTCTGCCTCGGCTATAGTAGTTCCTATAGCTGCGAAGGCTAGTGCCGCTTCGGACGTTGTTCTTTCAAATTTCTCTACGCCGAGAGCTGCCCTTGGTGCCTCTGCCTCAGCAATGGTAATTTCCACGAATGCTATCGGTGAGCCTTCTATTCTTGCATCAGAGAGAATTGTTACCCCAGTGGACCTCCTTGTTCCTCAAGAGGATGGTTCGTATGTTAAGATGGATTCTTCTAGAGAACTCGTTGCCAGCTTTCCACAAAGTTCGAGGTTTCCGCCTGCTCCAAGTTACGCTAGTAGATATAGGCAATCATATACTGCCGAGAGGTTTAAAGAGGTTTTGTTTGAGGATCATAACCCTAGTGAGTTTACTGTCGAGGTTTCAACTCGGTTTGAAGCCCATGCCTCGAATCCCGTAGAGCAGCCTTTAGATCCATATTTCTGCAAGAAGCTGAGTGATCTCTTCGGAGGTGACTGTCCCAGGGCCGAATATGATCTTCGTCATCCTCCCTTATCCTATGAAGAGAGTTTGTCGATTCTTCAGGCGGTGAGTTGTGCCTTTATTGCCCATGTGCCGATGCCGCCGAAGCATTTTGGTAAGCTGTTTACTTACAGTCGCTGATGCTATTTGTTAGGGCGACTACCATGCCTCTGGTCTCTTGGCTCATAACTTTGATCAAGCTGGCGAGGCCGAGTATCATGAGCGAGAGTTTTATCGAATGCAGGAGGAACTGTCTCAGGAGAAAGTTCGCAGTGCTATTGTGAAAAAACAATCGATATGTAAGCCCCTTTATTCTTTTGTTGTTTTAAGTACATCTGTTTTTTGCAGCGTTGCTAAGAACAAATTTGCTTGCTTGCTTTTGAAAAGACGAGCTGGAAGAGCTCGAGAAAAAACTTCAAGAGGCCAGATTGGCCATTGATCGACTTCGAGAGGGTCGACAATCGTCTCAGATTGCCTCAAGTAGCGAGGGCTATCGAAGTGATAGTAATAGGTTATTGGAAGAAAGGGACAGAGCTCTAGAAGATGTGAATTATTATAGAGCGAGAAGGCAAGAGGTCGAAAGGCTTTTAGTAGAAGAGAGGAAAAGAGGGGATCAAGCCGAGCGCCTTCTTGAGGAGATTAGAAATAAAAACACGTTGCTGTCCCGAGAGAATCATTTTTTCCAACTAGATGTGACTCGACTGACACAAGAGCGAGACGCAGCTTGCTCGGAGAGGTCGGTCAATGCCTCTGGTAGGGTTCTGATTGAAAGGTTAGAGGGGAACATCAGAAGTTTGAAAGTTCAGGTGTCTACACTGAAGAATGCCAATAATGACTTAGTTACTAAGAATGATCTTCTGGAAAGGAGTTGTAATGATATATGCCGGGAGCTTGCTTTGGCGAATACATCGAAGGAGCATTCTGCTCGTCTTATTGATGAGTATCGGATAGAATTAGCTAGAAGCGGAGTCATATCTTCCGAAGATGTTAGGAAGAATGCCTCGATGCCTCGTTTCACTAATTAGCACGAGGTTTCTGAGTATATGGTTTTCAAAGAGAGTAGGGAGCTAAACCTAATTTTCTTGTTTTCCTGCTCCTTTCACACCTCTGAGCGAGTTTTGTCGTCGTATCGTTCTCATGTTTTGTTTTGTGTTTTTAGGCATCGAAGCCAATTTGAAGAAGCAGGTTGCTGACGCCGAGGCGGCAAGGGACGATGCCTCAAGTTAGCTGGTGAGTGAATCCGAACGGAAGTTGGAGGCTGAAAGCAAGGTTAAGCAATTGACCCAAGAGCTATCCGAGGAACGCCAGCGTCGTTCTGCTGATTTGGTTAGGTTTTCTCGAGAACTTGAGCTCGAACGCACGCGTCGCTCTGAAAAAGCGGCAAATCATGCTGAACTGTTATCCAGGGAACGGGAACTTCGTCTTGAATGTCAGGCAAATGTGAGGGGCATGGTGACCGGTTTTGCCCTTGTGCACCATGAGTTAAGACATGGTCAAGCTGTAGAAGAACTTCTTTCCCGATCTGCTTTAACTACTGCTTTTGCTACTAGCATGGCCTGCCGGAAGCATGGTCACTCTCTTTTCAGAACCATTGGTATTGAACCTCCTACTTATGGTGCTATTGGTGCACGCAACTCGGATGATGTATCCCCTATTGATAAGTATTTACTCCCTCAGGAGGTATACGTAGCCTTAGCTAGGGATGAACTTCGGAAGAGGGGCTTACTGGAAAAGTTTTTGAATGGTCCTGGTGATGATGACGATAATGATGTTGACGCCATTGATAATTCTAAAGGTGGTGATTCGGGGAACCCTGGCGGTGCTGCCGAAGGCACTCATGATGGTTTAGGCGAATCCGATCGTGGTCCCGAGGAGGGTCCCAGAGATGGTGTCGATTGTTCAAAGGATAGCTCTAAGCATAATACTGGGGAAAAGACTGTTGGTACGGTGGATAGTACTTCCCGAAGTCATGATGATTCCATTAAGTGGTGTGCTGACCAGACCTCAGGTACTGCCTTTGATAAGGGGAATCAGTACTTGTTTCAAGAACCAGCTTTAGCATATAGTGAAGGAGAGAGCGAGGAAGAAATTGATGAAAAGATTGATTCGCATGATTGTCGGGCCCCAGGTGCTATATTTGATAAAGGGAGTCATTATTTATTTCAAGAGCCTTGAATATAGTGACGAAGAAAGTGGGGAGGAAATCGCCAATGCTATGGAAATTGCTCCTTCGGGGTCTGATCATTCTTAGCTTCGTACCCAAGATGATAACGTCCGAGGGAAATGGAAGTTCTTGGTGATGTTTCTCTTTGTGTCTAACGAAGGCTTTTAGCTTAGTAATGTTACTTTTTCTTTTTCGGCTGCGTCCGAGACATTTGTTTATAAACGCATTTTTCGTTGCCGAACTTCATGCTCTGCATTTATATATATAAAGAATTTATTTTTGCTTATTTTTCTATTGTTATGCCCCTCCTCAGAGCTGTTTTTTGTTTGGAGGAGGTCCCTTGGCTGTGTAATTCACTTTTAAATGCAAGCTAATCAACTGCCTCGGGTTCCATCTTCCTCTATAGGTAGATGTTAATCCCATTTATCGTCCCCTCGGCGCCCGAGAACACGAGGTCCTCGTGGCCGTTCGGTAGTGGGTACGAGTGCATCTTCGGCTGATGTAGCCTAGATTCAAGGTGCCCACCGCTAACGGGATGTCTTGTGGGTAGAGGACCGTGTCATATAACTCGTAGGGCCCTTACGATTTATATGGTCATCGGCTCTGTGCCTGCTATTCGAGGTCTTTATGTTTTGTGGCGATTTTTGCCTTTGGCGTTACAGCCTTTTTATTGTTTGGCGATTTTTGCCTTTGGCGTTACAGCCTGTTTATTGTTTGGCGATTTTTGCCTTTGGCGTTACAGCCTGTTTATTGTTTGGCGTTTTTTGCCTTTGGCGTTACAGCCTTTGCGATTGTGCCTATCCAGGCGGGATTTGGAGTTTGATTCCGAGGGTAGTGGCATCAATGAGTGCGATTTTTATTTATTAAATCTTTCTTCGCGTACTGCTTACAAAAGAAGTTGCTTTCTCAGACTAAGTGTTTCATGTGCTTCCCCTCTACTGGGGTTTTTAACCTCTGACCTTCGAGGTTGATCAAGCTATAAGTGTCGTTCCCAAGCTGCTTCTCTATGACGAATGGTCCTGCCCAGAAGGGTTCTTGCTGGATGTTTTTGCCTTCGCTAGACTCTCCTAGTTGCTCATTCGTAGTCTGGAGGCTGCCTGCTGCTACGAGGAATTGTTCTCGGTTCTCGGGACATTGGTCTTCTTCGTTGTTGTCTTGTTTTACCCTTGCCATTCCTGCTTTTGTCTCAGCTATGAATTTTTCTATGTTTTCGTCCATTATCTTTGGGTGCTTAGCTTGCCCCGAGCATTCCTTGCTACCTTCCTTTGCCTGAATGTCTATTTCATGGAAGGCGCGAGCCTCGGTAGGGTCACCAGGAATCTCCGCAATCCCTCGTGGAGTTGGGAACCTGATTCTTTGGTGCAAAGTGGACGCTACGCCCATGATGCTGTGTAACCATGGTCTTCCTACGATAGCATTATAGGGTGAGTTTATGTCCACCACACAAAATAATGT
>JAJJMA010251961.1:0-11246 GCA_023529015.1 Papaver nudicaule
GAAACAACCTCCCAACAGTGGTAAGTCGAATAGATTGTGCCTTCGCACAATCTATTAAATGGTGGTTAGAAGCGCGATTCCAACGATAATGGCTAAAGTTGGTCTCATCACTCTCTTATACATAATAATCTTCAAGATATTCTTTCAGTCAATTTATCTTTTTTTTTTTTTTTTTTTTTTGTAACTAAAAATAAACAGATGTAAGAAAAACTGAAATAAGAGAGTAAATGACAATAAATTCATGATCCCTAGCTAATTAATGATGGATTATGATTTCAAATTTCTAAAGAGATCATACAATTGTTTTGACAATAAATTTGTAATCCCTAATTTCGATCATCTTAATAGTTGTTTCCGAGAAACATTTTCTTAGTATATCAGTTATACAAGAGATTTCGCTACTAGTTAAACAAAATTGTTCAAAGAAACGATTTCATGGAATTTGAGAAGTGCACCACCAACGACGTCATCAGGGGAATTACAGTATAGCTTGAAATACTCTTTTTGTACTTCCCCTGTGAAATTTATTATGAATCAAAAAAAAAAAAAAAAGAACTCCTCTCTAATCAAATCATTGAAACAAGAAAAGAAAATTATCAAGTTTTGGGTGTATAACAAATACTACTTACATTTTAGATCTTTCATTGCTGGTTATAATATCTTTAATTGGAGTTCGAACATCTGTATCCAAAGATACACCCAAGTCCAGAACTGATAGAATCCTGGTACTAACTTCTCCAAAAGGTGGTCAGACGATTGCTGTGGATTTTGGGAGAAACACAATTGTTTTGAGAGAAGAAATCATAATGCTGCAAGATTTTGAAGGTTCTTCCCCCACCCAATTCTACCACCCGATTTCCCATACAAAACCTCTACTTTTGTATTCATGAGAGGAAGGCGTTTGCGTTTTGGTTTCTCTAATTCTTTAACGGCGAATCTGTTGAAATCAGATCTCAACAGATATTTAAATAGAAGATGGAAACTGAAACCCTAGAATGATCCTAACTTATATACTCCCCATTTACTTACACCTCATTTACATCAGAGTGTAAACAAAGTGTGAGAATGTGCAGACTTGAAAGTTTTCTTGTGTACACACTTACGCTTTGCACTCTGCTACGTAGGCCGAACCATGTGAGCAAGTAGAAGAGCAAAAATGGGTTTTTTATAAACCACATTGATTGAGGTGACCTACGGATCTAGGGTGGTGGGGGTGTCACACTAGGACCAACGGATAACCTGGCCTTTCTGGTATACCTCTATGGGTTGTCCTTGAAACCGGTATACCAAGCCAGACAAGTGTGCTCCAAGCCATTTAACATAGCATATGCTCAATAACCAAAATAGTTGAAATAAAAAACGATCAATCGTACTCCCTCCGTTCCACTTTACTTGCTATATTAGAGTTTTTTTTATGTTCCAAAATACTTGCTATAGTTGTTATTTTTCCATTTTTTTTCCTAATATATCCCTTTCTAGGAATCAGGCATAGTTTAGAGAATTGTGGATATACAACTTCCAAAACTCACTCTTAATAAATATCCTTAAACCCACTCTTAATAAATAATCCTAAACCACTCTGATTTTATTTATTTTCCTAAACAAAAATCAATTGTACTAAAAACTAGGCAGACTATAATCTAGGAAAATAAATATTGATTTGGGGTATTTGTGTAAATCCCTAATATAGCAAGTAAAGTGGAACGGAGAGAGTATTAAATTTCTTACAACAAAAACAAAAACAGAAGCGCCTTTCATTTCCGTGATGAATTTTCCTCCTATTGTAGAAGCAGAATTCTTTTTTCTATCTATGATACACGGACCGTTCATTTTTAAACTGAATGAGCTATTGCAACTAAGTTTGCTTCGTTGATAGCTGTTGAACCTGTTACTAATTTCAACATTCCGTTAGGAAGTTTGGGAGATACTCTCATAAGTCAGGAATGATGAAAAGTAAAATTCAACATAAAAAGGCCAGGCTAGCTAAGCTATGCTCTATAAAAATTGTATGAATCAAGCTGACTGACATTGCATTTGGATGTGCATACAAACATATCTGGACAATGCTTGATATACTCTGGCCTTTTTTGGTTATCTGCAGACATTTTATGGAAAACCATTTTTCTCACTGACAGATTTCTCAGCGGAACCAGGAAATAACACAAAAATCTGACCAGATGCCACTCACAAAACGTCCTCGTGCTCATCCTCCCGTTGAAAAAGTGTATGGTTTTCACTTCTAAAGCGAAACAAGAACAACATACACAAGAACATTTTGCCTCGGCTATCCTCTTAATGTGCCTGTGCCGAGCCAAATAAGATGCAAACTGCTATGCCAGATAAGCTGACTTGGTGTTTTGTGTGTTAGGACATATAAGTCTACCCAAACTTTTGACAAAACAGATCCTAGCATGTACTGAATCAGTTCATAGTTCAATTATTTGTTTCAATTCGTCCTAGAACTCGATCTAGCAATTGAAAATCAATGGGGTGGCCTATAAATGAATTGGAAGAGAACTCTTTAATTCCTTAAACAATGAGGATATTCAAATGAAAGATGTTGACACTTGTGTAATATAATGCAACTGAAATTAAAAGCCTCGGGTATCTATAAGATCTTGATGAACAAAATTGTTCAAATCAAGCTCCGTCTTTGAAGTGGAATTGGCACAACTGTATATATATACTCCAACACACCTTCTAGATCCAAAAATTACATTGTCTTGTTTCTTCTTGATCACAATTAAAGCGTCTTCCAAGAATTTTTCCTTGATCATCCATTCCAAACATCTTCATTTGGGTACTTCT
Organism: Papaver nudicaule; assembly: GCA_023529015.1. Taxonomy (NCBI): domain Eukaryota; kingdom Viridiplantae; phylum Streptophyta; class Magnoliopsida; order Ranunculales; family Papaveraceae; genus Papaver; species Papaver nudicaule. Next base: position 2,809 of record JAJJMA010251961.1, read on the forward strand.
GCTTAACATTAAGCTCTAAATGAAACTTTAGAAGGGATGCGATTGATTTGAGAGAAGAAATCACAATGCGCATTTTGAATTGAAATAAACTTCTTCCACCAGATTCCCATACAAACCACTTATTTCACATCCATAACTGAAAGAAGAAGCCATTTATGTGTTTTTGTTGTTTCTCTCTACTTGAGTCGATCTTGAGCTTCTTTACCAGCGAATCTAGAGAACTCGGAGTTGAGATCTAAGAAGAAGAGACGCGGAAACCCTAAAATGTTTTGATGGAGTAGAGTTCAGATCTAAATACAAGTGAAGACTGAAACCCTAGAATGATTACTTTGATAGTTATATATACAACTTTTACTTACACCTAATTTACATCAGAATGTAAGCAAAGTGTAAGAATACAGATTTGAAAGTTCTTTGTGCTTTGCATACTTCGCAGCACAGTGAGCATGTTGATGTCGAGGGATATATGGTTTCTCCAGGGCCACAGCTACTCGATTGTTCTTCTCAGGTAGTGGTGTCGGACGGTGATTGATTGGTGTCGAACCAAAGCTTTTCTCCTTGGTGTTGTTGCATCGACAGATTTTGGTAGGGATTAGCTTCACGATTGGCTTTTGAGGAACCCTGGTAAAATCGACTAGGGAGCTTGTTGCAGTTCGCATAATTTGTATATACACACCATTTGCGGACAACCGCTCATGTAGTTGCTACTATCGTACTTCTCTTAATGAACTCAACATTATAGTAAGCTGGTACTATTGGTTTCTTATGAGTTAACGCGCGTTACTGATTTCATGACAAATGTCTACACTCTATACACAGACCCAGAACGAAATCCACTCATAGTGTTATAACAACAATTCTAGACTGAACTGTGGGGTTATCCGGTGGTTAGAAGAGCGATTATGAAATGGCTAAAGTTGGTCATACACAGAATAATCTTCTGGATGTTCTTTCAGTCAATTTAGCTTTTACTATATTTTTGTAACTAAAAATAAACAAATGTAAGAAACCTTTGGGAAGATAAAGAAAAACAATAAAAGAGAGAGTAAATGACAATAAATTCATGATCCTGGCTAATTAATGATAGATTATGATTTCAATTCACTAAATGGATCATACATTAATTGTTTTGACAATAAATTCGTGATCCCTAATTTCCTTCATCTATATAGTTGTCACTGAGAAACATTTTTTTTTAATATCTCAGTTTAAAGAGATCAACCAAGAGATTACTATGGGAAGGTCGAAGTTCATCCTTCTCTTGGTTTTTACGGCAATGAGCAATGTTAGTGTACTGACTTTAGTGAATGGGGGTTCATTTTTCAATACTATCACTGTTTTTGTCCAGAACGACTTAGAGCATGATCAACCATTATTTATTCATTGTAGATCAGTAGACGACGATCTGGGTGAGCATAAGATCTCTCATCGTAAAGATTTCCATTGGTCTTTTCGTAATCATATCTTGTTCCAGACAAAATTTTGGTGTTCAATGCAGTGGAAGGACAATACCGGGAAACGAGTACTAGGAAGTTTTGATATCTATCGTAGTAGAAGAGATTGGACCTTATGTAGGGATCATTGCTATTGGAGCATCCGTGAATCTGGCTGGTATTTGTTCCACAAGGATGGGAAAGGACTTCGTTTCATGTATCAGTGGCCGCCTTAAAACGGGTTCTTTTTTACCAGCCATTTTATCAGATTATGCATTAAAGCTACCCAAATTGCTAATCAATTAGTAGCTCTGGGTAGTAATGAGTTATAATTCTCAGTTAGGTGTTTACATTGATAGACTTGATTTTCTTTTTACTCCTGCATACTTTACAAAGTTATACTATTAACAAAGATGCAAAATGTATAAATCCAAAGGCAACACAAAAAGGAAATTCAGCATCAAAATCTTAGTCTTTGAGATACAAGTTAAAATTAATTCTCCAAATACAAAAGGTACAAATTTGAGAAGGGATGCAACAATAATGTCATCAATGAAATTACAGTATAGCTTGAAGTAGTCTTTTTGATCTTCAATTTAGAACTCCTCTCTAACCAAATCAATGAAAAAAAATAAAAACAACATCGGGTGTATAAGAATTCTACTTACATGTTAGATCTGTCATTTTTGGTTATAACATCTTTAATTGGAATTGGCACAACTATATCTATAAACTCTCCCACCGTGTGATTTCATAACTTGAAGGTTTAACAAACAAAATCAAGCTCAAACTTTCTGGTGGAACTAAGTTTATTGAACTTCCTCTCTGGTAGTGGCCATTGGGCGGCTGTTCTGGATGTGATGGATGAAATTGTTCAAGAAGACGGGCTAACAGAAATCATAATGCTGCAAGATTTTAATTCTTCCACCACCCGATTTCCCATACAAAACCTCTACTTTCGCATCTATGAGAGGAAGCCATTTGTGTTCTTGTTTGCTGTTACTTTGATCTCTAATTGAACGTTAAACTTGAGCTTCTTTAAAGTCAAATCTGAAAAACTCAGATCTCTGTAGATGTTTATTGGGCCGACCGAGCGAAGCGAGGGAGGACCCTATATATGGTGACTTTTTGTCACATGAATAGTGACTTTTTTTTCAATTTAACACAAAAAGATTGGATTTGGTGTTTTGGTGTCCACATGATATTACTGAGTTACCCTTCCCTGTTTCTAATTTATCATTTTCCTTTAGACAATTCCGTAGATAAGCTAAAATATGAAGGGTATACGTGGAAAACAAAAAAACAAAAAACCGGGGCATAAATTGAATTGTTGGGGGTAGATTTGTCAAAGCATGTCAAAAATCGTCTCAGGTTGCGAGTTCGATTCTCGCAAATCTCATTTGTGTTTTTCAAAGTATTCCCTTCGTTCTTCTTCCACCAAAATCACTCACCACTATTATCAGACCTCCATTATTTTTGCAAAAAAAACAACACACTATATGCTCCAGGATCATCAAATATCCCATTAGATCGATCATAATTGATCAAATCGTTCTACAAAATTTTCAAACAAACAAAAAAAAACAACAAATCTCTGCCCATTCTTAAGATTTGATTGGAATGAATACTTTTAGACTTCAACCCAATGATTTGTATCTGGAAACATCGTCAGAATCGATCAACTGCAGCAGCAGAAAATGAAAATACAAAGTCGCAGTAGCAGAAAATCGAAGAAGAAGATGAACTTTCCTGATCCGGTATACCCATATCTATAAACCCGACCCGCTCCAGGGTTGTCAATGATGAAGAACCAAGTCGGCAATATACCATAACGCACCGTATCCCTCTTTGAATCGATTTTGGATTGAATCGCTCCAATTTGATTCGAATCGTGTCGATTCACGCTGAATCGAAAATTTGGCGATTCAAAATTTTTTCTCTTTCTTTTTCTTCCTTTTTTTTCGAATCAGAGATTCACTGAATTCAACTGAGATCTATTAAATCAATCCTAAAATTATCTACTCAACCATCAATTTTTCATCTATCATTCAAACAGGAATTCAACGATCTATTAAATCAGTACTGAAATTATCTACTGAACCATCAATTTTTCATCTATCATTCAAACAGAAAGTATCTACTGTATTCAGGTAAAAGCAGGAGATATGAGGTCAAATACAGCGATATGAATCAATTTCAGTATACGAGGTCAAATACAGCGACCTCTTTACAGAGATATGAATCAATTAACGATGAAAATAGAATCAAAGAAGGAGAGTGAAGAATACGAGGAAGAAGAACAGGAGGTGAAACAAATGAATACAGAATAATCTAGTGAATAGATGCAGCAATTGAAGAGATTTTTAAAGAATCAATTTCTAATCAACAATTATACAAGCTGCAGTCGTTGTTTTAGTCGACTTGAAACTAAAAATCCACTTACCGGTGATGGTTTCTTCTATAGACCTTAAGTAATCTTTTTTCAAGTTTTTTTTTTGTTAATGTTGGCTACGCGTCGTTTAGTAATGCATGGCTACATGATGGTTGCCACGTTTTCATCCATTAGAAATGATAGAGTATATGTTACATTCGTATGACACCATTCATATCAGTAATTTTATAATTACTTTTGGGTATTACTTATCTTATTTTTCTAATTTATGTTGTATATATATACGTGTGACTATTTTGTGTGTAGATAAAAAATTGATCATGAATCTTCGATTCACGCTTCAGCACCCGATTCGATTCATGAAAAATGAAAAACGATTCACTCTGCGATTCACGCTTTGACAACCTTGCTCATGACTCTCATTCCTCCTTTATTTGCGACACGTGAACCAAAACGTACCCACAAAAAAACTTGGCAGAAAGCATGTTAAGGTGTAGCATGGATACAAACAAAAACAGTCTAAAATAGGACCCTTATTCTTACATTTTCCCTAATGTATTCATTAGTTTCATCCCTAATTGAAATTCCCACCTTCTTTTTTGCATTAATTCTCAATTTTCGATCATCCTCAATTCTGTTCCAGGTACAGTACGTGTTTTTCCTGATTTTAATTTGTTAGTACCGCCATCGTTCAATTTCAGCACAGTTTGTGTGTACTTGGTTTTTGGTTTAGAGTTGCACATTAACTGTTTGTCTGATTTACTGTGAAAGAAATGGTTGATTAGTTATAAAATAATTCCAACTGTTATTCAGGATTTATTTGCATCATGAATTTCCGGTTATAAATAGCTTATTCCTCTTTTGTGCGAAGACAGTTGAGTTAATGAAAAGACTTCATCTTCTCCTCTTTTTTTCATTTACAAATTCTTTGTTCTTTCTTCAGTCGGGCGGCCCACTCTCACCGTGGTAGCGGTCATCTAGTATAGAAGATGAAAAGTGAAAGCCGCCTTGTATCATCACTAAGAGGAATAAGTAGAAACCCTAAAATAATGTCAACGTAAAAAAAAAACTGAAACCCTAGCATGATAAATCCAACTTCATATATATATTCAACTTTTACTTACACCTCATTTACATTAGAGTGTAAATGAAGTGTGAGAATGTCAGACTTGAAAGTTTACTAATGTGCAGTTAAGCTTTGCGCTCTACGCAATACTGAGCATGCCAATGCTAATGGATCGGAATTCAACCCGGACCTTTTCTCCTTGGCGTTGCATGGGCAGATTTTGGGGGTGCATGCCGTGGTTTTGTCCAAGCCAATTGTCTCGGTTCAGAGCTATCTACATGCTAGTTAAACTTGCGGAAATAAACTAGCCAACAAGAAACACTTGATCTCTCGGATTGCTCCATGAACCTCATGATCTAGGATAAGAAAAGATAACAAAGAACCACACACAGATGCAAAACACATACACAAGCATTAAGTAAAGTACTCACGGATTTTAACGTGGTTCAACAATATACACAGCACGTGTATATTGTTTACATCCACCAAAAGGCTACGGCTTCTTTCATTATTATAGAACCACCAGCGAAGTATTACACATATGATTGACTTCCTCAATCCATCGACTCACCCCATGTGACCGAACATAGTAAGACTCCCACAAACGTTCTACAACCCTAGAATATAGTCTTCATCCATAAGTATAGCTTTCGCTCATACTGAGAGAATGTTTACGGAATTCTCTCATACCGACATGATCTTCTTTGCACACCCTGATATAGAATATTCCGGACGCCTAAAGCTCAACAGCAATAATCTAATCCAGCACCACCAAGATGATCTTCTCCCTTAGACGATGTCTTACCGACATCTCTTCACATCCGAGTACTCCAGCACGGTATATCTTCAACACCAACGAGCTCTCCAGAATGTCTCACATAACCACCCCAAGAGGTGGGGATGAATTCCTCAAATCCCACTTGAGAATTCTCTTGGAACTTCATTGCTAATCCCATAGCCTAGACCTCCTTATATAGGAGTCTATTTACTTAGCCTACAAGAATAGGATTTCCTAACTTATCTCTTAAGATCCTAACTTTAGGCTCAAGTAAATCAATTAGAGTTTATCTTAAACTCTTGCCAACTAACAAGTTAAGTTTATCCTAAACTCTAACTTGTTAGGTTTAGGTTTATCCTAAACTCTTATCAAAGATTGAGTTTATCTTAAACTCTAACTTTGACCGACTATATAGTTTGAGTTTATCTTAAACTCAAACTCTTAATGACCGACCTAACTCTACACCAATTGACTACTATGGGCAGTTTTAAGTTCAAGCTGTTCTTGATTATTATGGCGACGAGCAATGTTGGTGTAACTTTGGTGGATGGTGGTATAATTTTCGATACTATCACGGTTTTCGTCCAGAACGATTTAGAGCATCATCAACCCTTATCCATTCATTGTCAATCACGGGACGACGATCTTGGTGAGCACAAGCTCGCTCATCGTCAGGATTTTCATTGGTCTTTTCGTAATCATATCTTCCAGAGGACAAGATTTTGGTTTTCAATGCTGTGGAAGGACAGTGCAGGTAAACTAGTACACGGAAATTTTGATATCTATCGTAGTAGAAGAGATTGGTCCTTATGTAAGGATAATTGCTATTGGAGTATCCGTGAATCTGGCTGGTATTTGTACCACAAGGATGGGAAAGGACTTCATTTCATGTACAAGTGGCCATCCAATTGATCGATATAAGAAGAGTGAACCAAGACCCGTTGAATTTTTTTGACCTTAAAGAAAAGGATCCTAGGTTTCTTGAGTGAACCAAGACCGGTTGGTATACCACGCGTATAAAGTTATTGTTACAATATTTAGAGACTTTCTAAATGAGCATAATCTCTTCGGAGATTAACAAGAACATTAATCAGAAAAGAAATTTATCTCATACAACTCGCTAAATTTATTGTTTGTCCACAAAATTTTCAACAACACTCTGGCATTTTATCTTTTATGTTACGTTTCTAAACTAAAATGCAAAGATTTTGTCAAAATTTTGTAGAAAAAAAAACATCAATTTGAACAAGTATAAGGTGACTATATAAAACACCCTAATATAGCATCTAAACTGGAACGGAGGGAGTAATATCAATTGATCAAACATAATTTACATAGAGTTGATCCTCTGCCAGCAAACTAGTGAGGATCGGAGGAGTAGCAATCCAAGTCTTCGACATTCGACCGGATTCACACATATCAGCCACATTATTACACTCTCGGTACACATGAGCGCACACACCCACACAGAAAAAAAGACACACCCTTAAGCCGAGCATACATGAGCTCCACGTTGTTACGACCACCAGAATTTACTGATAAATAGCAAAGGAAAGTTTTGTATGTTACTACAACAACAGTAGCAGTTTAATGCGATTTTTACATTATCAGGAAAGCATTTGTCTGACACGGTCGTGTATTTGCTATTTCCACATCGCTGGAGGCATTTTGCATGACAGTCCGGACAAGATATTTCGCTCTGTGCGTAGTTTTGCTCTCCTATATAATCCCCTTGAGGATAGCAAATTGCATTTCCATCACCTGAGTTAGTGGACTTTGCAAGATCCCAAATTGCATTTCCATCACCTGAGTTAGTGGACTTTGCAAGATCCCAAACTGCTTCTCCGTCATCAGAATTACTAGTCTTTGCATGATCCCGAACTGCATCAACAGAAAAACAGTGCTCAAAGACTATCGTACGTACAAATGAATCGTGAAAGAATAAGAATCCATTGTGATTAAGAAACAAAGTATTAGGTATACCCATGCGAAACAAGCCTACTTTAGTTTCCAACTTAATCATCAAATGCATATAAAAAGGAAAAAACTTACCAGAAGAAACCGAAACAGCAATCAACAGCAGTATAAAAGCAATTTGGTGCACAACCGATATAAGTTTAGAGATTCAAGTAAATGAGCTGTATATTGAGAGAGTATAGCTCATGACTAGCTTAGCCTTTATAGGAGTAGTATACTGAATCAATCATTATATTCTTCTAGCAGTGGCCGACCTATCAATCATCGTTACCGGCTGCTGCTTTTATTTTTGCTTTGGTGCAACTCGCAAATATTTTATTGTACATAGCTTTTGTAGACAATGATAAATCTGTCAAACATATATAAGAGGGAATGGCACTTTTCCTAAGATTAGAGAGAATCGTACTCGATTTGATATCATATCTATCAAAATTGATTATGGACAGGGGATTTGTGTCTTCCGTAATAGAAGAAGAAGAAAAATGAATTCATATTTATAGTGTAATGTTTACATATTTAGAATGAATCAAGAAGTAAAAGAAAAACAATTTAGTTCCCTAAATACAAAATTCTACACTAAATCTTTACATATATAAGATAAGCAATTCAATATAGAATCAAATGTCTTCTCTACAATATCTTCAATCACAGCTAGCATATCTTCGATCAAACTCCTCATTGATGCCTATATATATTACACAAGATATTGAAGTTAATGCTATATATCTGCATTTAAGATAAAACTTGATATTGCATGTATGTAATATTTTTCATATGCAAGGTTGATTCTAA
>JAJJMA010251978.1:0-14332 GCA_023529015.1 Papaver nudicaule
CTCCCCATGGCATTATGGGCATATAGAATTTCTCCAAGGAGTTCTACAGGAGCTTCTCCATACTCTCTGGTATATGGTACTGATGTCATTCTTCCAGCTGAAATCAAGATTCCTTCGGCACGCATCGCCATGGCTAGCGGGGTCTACACCGACATTTCTGGTTCTAGGTTTGCGGAATTGGATATTGTCGAAGATAGGCGTACGAAAGCAGAAGCTTACATGGAAGCTTATAGAAGGAGGATTTCTATAGCATATGATAAGGCGGTAAAGCCAAGAGTCTTCCAAGTTGGGGACTTGGTATTAAAGACAGCCAAGCATATTCAGCAAGATATGTCGGCTCCAAAATTCTCAGCTAATTGGGATGGGCCATATGTGGTGACTAAAGCGGCGCTTAGTGGCTACTACAAAATCGCTACCTTGGATGGAAAGCCCGAAGGTACGGTAATCAATGGAAAATGGCTCAAACCCTATTACGTATAAATTTCTGATTACTTCTTTGTAAAATTTTAAATTCCTTCAAAGTTAGTGCAAGCCTCATTTGCACTTAACAATTACAATCTTTATAAAACTTCTTTCATCAAAAAAAAATATATTATTTATTCAATCAAGTTCAAAAGAAAATCTTTCTTCAGAATAAGCCTTCCAAGAGTGCATAATCCCTCTGGTATAAGCTTTCCATCTTCTCCTGGAACGCTGCAGTTTTGGCTTTCAAATTTTGGACAGCTTCTCCCACTTTCGCAGTTTCTTCTGCAATTCTCTCGTTAAGGGTCTTCAATTCCCTTTCTCTTGCTTCATCTTTGGCCTTCAAGTCTGCAGCAATCTCATGTTCCAGGGTATTCAGGCTTTCCACCATTTGATTAACTTTCTCAGCTTCCTCATCAATGGCTTTTTCATCTTCATCAATGACCTCGGGATCAGGGCCATCTGCCAGAAAGGATAATCGGTCCATCTTTATCTTTTCAAGTCGATGTTGAAGCCATCCAATCCTGAACTTAATGTTTTCAGCTGAGGAAAGTAAACGCTCCCATTTCAGAATAGTAGACAGGGTGACCTTGTGCAGCAATCCTTGTTCCATCTCTGCTATCATCGGCATTAACAACGCGACCATGGACACCAAGACTGTTGAGCAGTCCTTACCCAAAACTTGGGTAGTAGCTATGTGGACGTATTTTCTCCATATTTTCGTATACAGGGAAACATATTTCTTCCGAATTAAGAAGCCACCAACAGATTTGTATTCCTGAGATAGGGATCGCATCTGAGGATCAAAAAGAAGACCCGCCCTGATGCTATTACCCGGAGGGACGTGATCTTCCAGGTCTACCACCGAAACAGGACTGTAAGTAGGAGAGTGGGGAGTCTCAGTCATCTTCCTTGGGGGAGCGTGAGCACTCTTTTTACGAATCTGCAAAGAATAAAGAGTAAGAAGATATTTTCGTGTCTAATAAATGAGATGGATAAAGAAGGGGATTTACTGGTGAAGAGTTGCTTGTCTTTGGCATCTTGCTTCGTGGATTGCTGGTATTGCTATCTCCTTCCTCTTCATTCTACAGTTAACTCATGGTTAATGAATTTCTAAAAATATGAGGGAGCACAAGTGAAGAATCACTTACAGAGTTGGGAATCCAGGCCTTACGCTTGATGAATTGGCTCAAAGGAATGTCACTGCTGCTGTTACTCGACATGGTGCAAGAAGATAAAAATGGAGAAGGCATAATGGATGTCGTTTCTGGGGCATATATTTATAAGCGCGGAGTAATTTTGAATTCTAGGGTTTTGAGAATTCAAACTCAAGAAGTAACTGTTGCCTACATAAGAGGAGTTGACTCAGATGCATCTACAAGTGGACTGAAAAGTGTGGAGATAAGGTTCTACCCGTTAAAGTCATTAACTTGTGTTTATCCTGAAGATATATCACGCACGGTTTTGGGAGGGTCTTGATTTGATTAGGACTCTCTGGATGTTGCTTGAGTGGGCCTGGTCTTTAGGCCCTGTTTGGACTTCATGTTCGTGGATAAGGCTTCTATGCGGATGCGGCTGGTCCATCAACTTATGCTCACCCTGGAACACTCACGATTCCATGCTGCGCAGGGGACTTAATGTTGATGGTGGTTTTTGGCGAGGAGGTCACAGGAGTAATTTCACATCAATTTCTGGCATCCTGGAATAACTCGAGACAAGGTACGAATTTATTTTTACGATAGGGATAAGATATTTAATTACCATTAGCTGTATTTTGATATCTCACGACCCTAGCCTGGTAGCATGGTCCATATCCCTAGCCTACATGTAAAAATACCCATGCATGCGCATTAGCCTAGCTTGTACTTGAGCCACCCTCTTTGGATGCCCACGCCATCTCCTTGGCCTAGCCTTGGATATCCACGCCATTACCTTGGCCTAGCCTTTGGATATCCACGCCACTCCCTTGGCCAAACTTTGGATGATCACGCCATCCTTGCCCTAACCTTGGATATCCACGTTCACTAGCTTACCTTGGCCTTTGGATTCCCACGGCCGCTCCTTGGCCTAACTTTGGATGCCCACGGCCACTCCTAGCCTAAATCCTTGGGTGCCCACGCCATCTTCCTTGCCTAGCTCTTGGAGGCCCACATTAATTCCCTTGCCTACTCCTTGGATGCTCACGCCATCCCCTTCTCTTAGTGCTTGGATAACCACGGCCATCCCTTGCCCTAGTTTTTGGATGCCCACGGCCATCCCTTGCTTTGGTTTTTGGAGGCTCACATCCATGCCCTAGATTACTCTTTGGAGCCCCGCGGCCATGCCTTCGCCAAAACTTTGGTGGCCTAAGGTCGTGCCTTGGCTAAACTCTTGGGGGCCTTATGTTTGTCCCTCGCCTAATTTATGGAGGCCCGTCGCCATCCTCTCTCTCACGGCTATCCTTTCTCTCTTAGAGCTAAAGTATATCTTTCCCTAGCCTCCCCTCTATTTATGGATCCCGCTGATCCAAGTCCTAGAGAATTATGGACTTTATTGAGTCCATAATACTCTAGTTTCCTAATCAAATTCGGAAATCTGGTACATTACGAATTTCCTTGAAAGACGATTTTTACAGCCCAATCCTTGAACAATTAGGGGGCGCTTCCTTCACGAAAGTTTTTCCTCTGTGAGTTCCCTATAACATACTAAAATTTGGGGATTTTATCGAATATAAGCTGGCCTGGGTGATTTTATGAGTGGACGACGTGCAAGCTGTCCAGAAATCTGAAAATAACGTAATGTTATGGCTTATCCTTTTACCTCCTATGCCTAACTTCCTAATAGGATTATTATGCTATGTAACATAGCTTATTATAATTATTGTGGCCTATCTTTAGGTCTTGAATTGGCAATGCTTATGCATTCTTGATGGTAGACGCTGTGTTAGCATCATTCGTCTGTTTTCCTGATTATAGACTTGCTTCTATAATCAGTGCTATAATTCTTAATCATGGCTCATGGCTATGACTTATATTATTTTGGACATTCATATGTCTTCATTACTCAGAGAATTGGTGCATTACATGCCACAAGCCAATTTCTCATATTTATGGCAAATCAAAAGTCGTATCTACTTGACTATTGCCACAAAGAGTTGCTGAAATCCTCTCAGTCTAAATGGCGGTTGCATAGCTCAATCCTTAGACTTATCTCATTGGTTTAAATGGTGATTGCCCGGCTCAATCCTTAGACCAAATCTCAAAGAGATACACAAGCTTATCGCTTAAATCTCTATCTTATTGCAAAGTCCTGAGTTTACCAGTAATTGGTACGACTTGCACCTAGTCATCTTTGACTTAACAAATATTTAACAAATCTTACGAGAATCAAGATTAGTTACATGGGGGGATATTCTTTAGGGTTTTGGTTTGGCGGTCTACGGCACGTGTGATTGCAACGGCTCAATCACTCAACGGGAAAGACACTAAGTCGTGTGAACGTTGCTGGAAAGATGGGATAAGGTAGTGGGTTGTTAGTCTTCCCTATTATTAGGCGCAAGACTCTTAACAACTGACCCCACTCACTCCTCACTCCCACTCTTCCACTTCTTCCACTGCTTACGAGATCAGTTGGAATTCTATTGCTATAAATAGGTCACTCGACCAGTTTGGAAAAACAACAACACGAACAGACAAGTTCAACAGTTTAATTCAGTGCAAGTATAATCAATCTGTCTTATCGATAATTGATTAACTCTTCTCATTCAGCATTCAATATCTAGTGAGAACTGAATATCCATTCTTTTTTAGCAATTTAATCATCAACATCACAAAAATTATAGCAATTCTCTGATCTCATCTTTCTCTGCTTCCCTCCCTAAACCAACCCTATATCCTCTTCTTGTAACTGAAGCAATACTCGAACGGCCATTTCTTGGTTTAGGCGAGTCTTGTTCGATCTTAACCTCTCGAATACCATTACAACTTCTTATTACATCATCACATTTCACACTTTACCCCTCAGATTATCTTTATTGTTTTACCCCTAAAACACCAACAGGTCAAAATACAGGTGGAAGCACGGAATTCCGAATAATTTCTTCTGAAGAAAACGACGACTAAGGAACATCCATCCTCGGGAAAGCAATACCAGGGAAATGGCACTCGGCCTCGGCAAAAGCTTCGTTAACAGTTATCGCAGCAGAACGAGCATATGTAAGACTCAACCCTTCAGTTTGCGAAGCAACAGCAGAGGCTACCCTCGCATCAAAGTCACGAAGTTGGGTTCTCAAAAGAGCATTTTCGGCGGCAGTAGCTTCTTCTTGATCTCTCGATTCATCGGCGACGTGTCTATATTCATCTATCGACAGCGTAATGACGTTAAGTTCAGATCGCAACTCTGACACTCGATCATCATATACGGACACTTGTGAATCCAAAGGGGGATCATGATCTTTCAAGAAAAACGAAGACCAATCCACGGGCTTTACACAGCAAAAGACAAGGGGGACACTTGGGTAGCAGATCTCACCACCGACTCAAGAAGACCAGACGAAGAAGGAATGCAAACCTCGGCAGAACAAGACAAAAGCTCAGCAGCACCTTTCAGGTTAACTTGTGTTTCATTAGCAGAAGAAAACTCAGGGTATTAGCTATCCTGCACATCAGCGTCATCAGTAATATCCACAACCATAGAAGCTTGAATAGCGGGGACTACAGGGGCAGGCAAACAACTCTGGGCGACGACACCATCATCACTACGGTGACCCGAGGAAATATCTTCGGAGCTATCATCGGCACCCGCACTCACCCTGGAAGCAAAAGACTCTTCGGGCGCACCAACTCCGCTAGCAGTTTTCATATCAGACTTCATTTTCTTTCTAGTAGCCGGCTAAAAATCACAAAACCATTTATCAAAGGCATGGGCAAAGGCGGACAACTACATATACACAAAGAAAAACATCGATTACCCATACCTTTGACAACGAAGTAGCACCAACTGATTTGTTACTAACATCTTTTGCTAGCTCAGCACCAACTTTCCTCTTCCGAATACAGGTACTGTCACTCATGCTAGGTGAATGAACGCTAGCTCTCAAAGACTGAGCAGACAGAAGAAAACCGCCCATTAGAAGAAGGTATGAGAACATAAGACTGAAGAATAAAACAGAAATACGTACCCACGAAGGAGTCGGATTAAAGCGCCAGGCGATAAAAGTTCGATAGCGAGGAGGAGATCTTTCATCAGACGAGGAGTGAAAATGCCAGGCTGAGACCGAGATTTCCCGAAACCAGCAACCCACAGACCAGTGACACGAAGAGGAGTACGCATCCACTGATGGCCGCGACTTAGACGAAGCCTCTGATCGTCAGGAAAAAGAAGACTAACGGTCCCAGGGATAACAGACAAGTCGGCGTCATCACAGTCATTCAGCAAAAGAGGAACCTTGTCGCGGATTTGATTAGCAGATGGGGAAAATCGACGAGGACCAACAGACCAAGGCACCACATTAGAGATTTAAACGGAATTCCCCCAGGTCAAGTTGAAATTCCAAGGAGTATAGTCTTCCCGACGAACCATTGCTAAAGAAAAAGGGACATAGCATCTCATGCGAGTACGACCATTACCACGGAGCCAACATTCGTACAGAACACGAAAAAAGTTACCAGTATACTGTTGTATACCACGAAGTTGCTGACATAAGGAAGGATTGTCTCGATCAGAGAGAACGTCAATGAAAAAGGTGTCACCAGGGTCGTACAAAGGAAGGACGAGGCCATCAGCTAATTGGCCAACGGAGATGAGCAGGGCGTTCTCATCATAAGGGAAGCTCCTGATCATATCCTCGTCCAAGACATCAACATCACCATTGAAGAAGGAAATATCGAAATGAGTCAAGCCAAAAGACTTTTTTATCTTGGCAAGACTCCAATGACGATAACTATCATTTTCATAAGGACGAAGTCGCTCCAGTTCTTAGTTGAGCTCCCTATTTTCTCTTGCAGGAATAGGACCATCACTAGCTATGGAGATACCTTTTTCAACATCACCAGAAGAACTCGAAAGACGAGGAAAAGCTTGCAATGGAGAAGGAACAGCCGAAGACACAGTCAAACCCATAACAACATCTTTCTGAAAAGACAAGGGTACCGAGTACACCACCAATCTTTTATTTTAGTCCACCTATAAGTCAAACCTTGACCGGTTCCTGTAATCAAGAACTCAAGAACAAGATCTCCTTCAGATCTGATTGATTCACACGAGGGAGTCAATACAAGAATCCGAAAGACTATGTCAACCAACCAAGTACGATACTTTAATTATAATTGATGACTCAAATATAATTCAGAAGTAAAGTAAAGTACACAGAAGATTTTGTTAACGAGGAAACTACAAACTCGTAGAAAACCCCCGGGACCTAGTCCAGTTTTGAATACTCTTAAGAATTAAGCCGCCAACACACCTACTCTCAGACTTCGGACTAGCTGGTGCAGACAATATGACCCTAATATGACTATTAGTCACAAAGATTTCCCCTCAGTATTCCTACGCCTCCAACCATAGCAAGGTGGTCACGCACATGTACTCCCCTACGCAAACAGACGTCCTTTACTGTCTTACGCAAGAGTTGCCTCACAGCTCGTCGCAAGGACTATCGCTACCCGACCTCCAATCGGACGATTACAACCTTAGTAGACAACAACCAAATAACGACAGGTCAAATCGCTAGATGATATCCTTGGTAACTAACATATATTTCACCGAAGTTGTTTTACACCAAGAGCGAGGATATTGAGTTTACTTAGGCAATAAACACCTTGAAATATCGATCAAGGTTTCAAAACCTAAACTCCCGAAAGAGCAACCTTGTCGTCCCAGTTGGAATCAAGCAGATAGCTGTAGCAAGTACGATATGATATGATCGTGAAGAACGATGTACCTGCAAAGAACAAATCCAATAACAACGATCTTGATTCCACTCAATACCTATAGTTTAGGCACACAAACCGAAAGCGGCTTGCTGACAAATCCAGGTTAATAGATAAAGTGTATGTTCTAATCACAACGATCTTGAGTGGCCTTATAGCATAAGAGAAAGACCATAGAACAAACAAGATCGCAAGGTTTGATAGACGTGATAGAACAAAACACAAGTACAATACAAAGAAGACTAGTAAACATAAACTAGTTTCCCGTAAGAGGTACTTCTAGGCTTCTCGATCCCTAGAGAAGACTTTCACGCAATTCTAGACCAAGAGAAAAAGCTCAAAGGTAACTGAAAAGAAAAGCGACAAATACAAGCTTACAATTCCGAAGAAGATCTTGACAAGACGGATAAAGCTTTTAGGAGAGATACCACTTATATTTATATTGACTAAGGCTTAGCTTTGAAATGAGGCAAACTTAATTTCGGAAATTCCACAAATCACATTTACATATTAAATATATTTTCGAAAGATGTTTAGTCAAGAGCAATCAAAGCAAATAATATCTTAAGGTATATTTGGATATTTCTTTTAATTCGAAATATAGCGCTTACCAAATATGCTCCCTGGGAAAGAGCTCAATTCGGAAACGTGTCCTTTGTTTCGAAAATCTCCTTAGATATTATTACTTCCAAATGTCGTCACCAGCTTTAATAATGTTGACATTACTTCCTTCGTATTGCTGGGCTAACCAGACGAACCTAGGTTGAAGTGGGATCTGGTCCAACGTGGTTCAACGTTCCGCATAAACGCATCATAACAGACGTGGACAAGCCTTGTGTGTTAAGCTTAAGTGAACACGTAGGTTCAAACATTCTGAATCACGCAAATGGATATACCATTGGAAGTACGGTGCGAGATTCCACGAGTAACTAACAAAATGTTAAATCTCCTGAATTCTTGATTCCAATATAGATGTCACGTTAATGATCCAAGAATTCAAATCAAAACGCCAAATGAATAATCAAATGAATATTTGATCGAGTAGTAAAATCATACGAAGATTTTAATCACGTACAGTATTGATCAGAAATCATGTGTCTACTTATTCAAAGTGACTAACCATATTTCTGATGATGACTCAATCTCACTTAGTTGTACATTGAAAATGAACGAATTCAAACTTCAAACTGAGAATATCAAACTCATTAATTCGTTGAAGCACAAATCAAAAAGATAGAGTTTGAACTTCGAAGTTACGCATTCTTGGTCAACCATATTATGGTTTCGAAACGTACATCTGTTTTGGCAGAAACCAAATTAAGGTTTCGAAACCTAAAGTTCATTATATGACCAGAACCATATTAAGGTTCCCAAATCAAGTTTCCATATAGCGAAACCTAAAGCTTGATTTCGAAACCTAGATTTTGTTTAACAAAACGTTAAGGTTTCGAAAAAAGAAACACATATTAAAATACTCCACAAATGTTTGATGTCGTACTTGAGAGTCCATATGGTCGAGAACCGTTTCAGCATCACACCTTTTTAACCTCGACGCACAGGAATATATTTCCCGGTTCACATAAACCTTTAGGAAACCCCAGGGTCTTTTCGACCTTTTAGAACTCACATGGTCAAGACACATTGGCCTCGATTCTCAAGTCACTGTAAGCCAACAGATATAGTTACGAATCTGTGTTATCTCATTGGTCACAATATTTAAGTTTCGGACCAATAGCTTATGAATACGAAAACTAGATTATGGTTTCGAAATCAACGTTTAGTTTTACCAAAACCTACATTGAGGTTTCGAACATTGAAAATTCATAAGTTGAGAACACAAATATGGTTTCCGAATCCAGAAGTGAGATATGGCATACAAGATGTTCATATACAGAATCAAATGAATGATTCAGAACTTCAGTATTCAGAGCCAAACCATGACGTAGTATTCGAATCTCAGAACAACAGTATTTCGAGTCTACACAACATAAGTGTGAGTCACGATGCTCATACAAGTATATGCAATCAATCCGACAGAGCCAGACTAGGTAAGAAGAGACACAATACTGTGATGGATCAAATATCGTAGTACTACCGAGATAACATCACATTGCTATATCCAACTCGAAAAGGTTTTAGAAAAAACCTTTATATTAACTTAGAGACGGAGAAGAAAAGAAAGTTCTAAGCAATATGGAACGTCATAACTGCAACACAAATACTGCAAGCGGTAAAGTGGAGTTATCTTAAGACACACTGATCACAAGTGATCAAGTTATAACGTAAAGCTCAAGATGAGAGTTATGTTTATGTCTTTTGTAGCACAAGTGTAAAAGATAATGAAATCGCGTTATTTAGATTCACTAACTTGTTGAATGATGAAGCCGGATGTCTTCGTTTGATCTTCAGTCTTTCTTCAACTCTTCAACTAGTGATTCTAAATCCTACCAAAATCTTCCACAACCTAAAGCTAACTCTCAAATGACTTCACCAATTTGTGTGTTGTTTAGCGGTCGAGTTTTGATCACTAAAGTTGACAACTAAGCTTGACATACCAACACTTAGTGAGGTTGACCGAGCCATGCTTTAACAATCTCCCCCTTTGTCAATTTTAGTGACAAAAACTATTTACATAGATGAGCGAGAAATTTCAAACCTAAGTTCTAGGCTTCGAGTTCTTCTACTTAGCTTGACAACACACCAATAGTACCTGCAAAATATGTCAATATGCAAACAAGATATGTACTATTGAAAAATACTGATAACCAATACACTTACTCCCCCTGAATGTAAGTTCGGATGTCTATCAATCTCCGACGTATTGTTATCACCTGTAGCACAACGCGAAAGTCTACAGTGCTAGTAACATCTAGTGTTACTCCCCCTTAGTTCATGCTTTCATTCATTTTTCAATATACGCGCAGGCATTTTTCTCCCCATATGACACTGCTTAATGTCAAAGACCAAGCACCGACCGTATTCAAGCTATCAATATTTCTCCCCCTTTTTGTCAAAAATAATTGACAAAGGGTCTCGAAAATATCTGGGTACGAGATAAATGCTAAAGTTCAGAGAACTCGATTCAACATATAAGAATGATTGCAATCACACGGGCCAACAATTCGACAAGTTACACAATATATATATATATATATATATATATATGATAAGCTCAAGCAACCTCTCAGGAAATATAAAAGATATAAGCAGATATAAATTATATTCCCTATATATTCCACAACCACGCTCCCCTAAAGATATATTCCATTAAGCACAAGTTCACAAAAGAACTCTCCCCCGTTGGTTGTCATTCCCTCGGACATGAGAACAACGGAACAGTCTTTGCCAGAGAAAGACTTAGATCTGGTTTTGGGTTTTCGACCACGTCCGTAGTCATACTAGATTATACCAAAACCATTGATTTATGCGTATACTATAACTCCTAGTCGTGAGACACAAGGATATCCAATAGTATTGTGACTAGCATAAAATCGAGATCTCCTCCTTACATAGTTATATCTATACCTGAAACAAAGTCGTTAGCACAAACATAACAGCCACAAACATGAGGAGGCCAAAGATATCAAGATATTAAAACAATAAAGATCAGCTCCATAGGAGATAAAGGAATTATCTTGATAACCTGCAACATACATCCATAATAGATTCGGAATATTAACTCAATGTTGCATTCGAAACTTGCGCACTATTTAGGTTTTCTGATTTTCTACTTTTTATATTTTTCAGAAAATGATTCGAAACTGCATGAACAAATACAACTTACACATTTTTAATTTTTTAATTAGTTTTTCATAAACAGATTCGAATCAGACGCAAATAAATAATAATAATTTTATTTAAATCTTTCAAAACTGAAAATAACAAATAAATAAAAATCTACTAATAGTTCTATGGTGGAAACGGGTATATTTTCTCACATCCTTCATTTACCCAAAAGTTGTTCACTAGGTCTTCTAGATTCTTTCTAAGCTCAGGGTTATCTTTTGCACTACGAATCAACATGTGTTGTATATTTCCTAATTGTCTTCCAATCTTGTTGATCTTGTCTTCAAGGAAGAAACTTGGACTTTGGCAAAGAGATCCTTCAGACACAGATGGTGAGATAGAATACATTGTTTCCTCTTTAGAACGCATCCTATTTACCATATTTTTGTTTATGACACAGACATTCTTTACTTCGGGACCAAATACTGAAAACAAGTTCCCTTGACAATATCATAAATTAGACATGGGAAACCTAGACCTCTCTTCCACTTCGTGTCTTGATCTTAAAAATAAGAATCATTTGGTGGACAATGATTTTGCAGATATCAATCTTCTTGCGTTTGTTTTCATCTTCTTCACATAAAAAGTAGACGAATTCAGCAACAATCCTACTCCATTTGGAGCGATGATATTGACTTCCAAAAATATTTGGAACAATCATTTTTCCAAGAACACGAAGATCCAAAGGGAGCCCATTGGTAAGAAGGAAGTCCTTGTTCCACGTAGTCTTTTGTTTTGACAGTCTTAAAGAGATGTCTTTATAGTTAACTTCATGCCCTGTTAAAACCTGATCATACTTTTTGGCATTAACCATTTCACACATAGTAGCAATAAGATCTGCATCAACATCGAAACACTTCTTTCCAACAATAGTTTTGAAAAATGGTTTGCTTTCGTTAATGTTTGAGATATTGCTATAAAATACCCTAACAACATCTGGAAAATATGAATTCGGTTTGACAAGTAGGTGTCCCCAATCCCTTGATTTTATAAGATCAATATATTTGGGAAGAGTGACACACATATCAAGTTTGTTTTCCATAATAGAACCTCTGCTGCAGAGTTCTTGATACATAACTTGACCTCCGTTCCAGAATTGAGTATGATCATTAATAGTTTTGGAATGATCAATTATAGAAGGAGATGTATTCGATCCACCTGGAGTTGAGACAATTGTGACCTTATTCTGTTTCGAAATTCTTATCTCCTGGTTGATGCTTTTACTAACCCTTTTCTTCTTCTTAGTATTCGAATCCATTGCATTGATTCTGAAAACACACAGTGATGTACTTTTTCTTAGGTTTCGAAACTATATGAATGTATATATATATAATATAGTGATTTTGAATCCTATTAATTGGAAATCGTATGCAATATGGAAACAGGGATATCGAAGATACTAGAATAATCTAAAAAGGGAAACTGAGATTCGAAACACGGATTTTCTTAAAAATATGTATATATATTTTTATTTAAAACACACCAAAATATTACATCCTAGACAATATACATAATTAATATTTATTTTTATTTTTATCTTCTATTTATACAATACATATTATGCATAGCACGTGGACGGTTTCGAATTTGGTCATATGACTTCATAAAGCTATTGTGTGGTGCATGCATTAGGCACATACAAATATAGTGTTGAAATGCGTACCTCTTTTTTAAAAATACAGAGAGTAGACCATGTAGATGAGCATTTGGTTTGGGAACACTATTTATCATATTACTCAAAAGACTTTTGTTTGAAGAAAAGTTTTTATCACAAAAGTTATTAAGCAGTGTAATATGACAGCAGGGTTTAAACCAGCAAGAAGTCGTACTAGAGGTGTTCTGAGACGTTAAAGATTCCTGAGGCTCTTCTTTAGAAATTGATGAAACATTCATAGAATCACGCGATTCTAGATCAGAGTCATAATCGGAATCAACGTCTAGGTAGTTGGGGTCTACAACCATGTTCATCAGGAAGTCATGAATAGCCTTACTTCTTTCTGGCTTTAGAAGTACAGGTGTTTTTAACAACTTTAATTCCTCAAACAGTTTGTCTGCATGATCATTTACATGTTGACAATTGTTTGGTATTCTCTGTGTTCTGAGTGACGATTCAGAGAATGGATCAATAATCATTCTTGAAGAATCAGTCACGCATTACGAGGTATATTGTGAGGGACATATTCTTATAGGATGGATCGAGCCAAACACAGATTGTCAGATCTTAAGGTGTTTGCCTGCTCTGATACCAATTGAAAAGACGAGGGTACCGAGTACACCACCAATCTTTTATTTTAGTCCACCTATAAGTCAAACCTTGACCGGTTCCTGTAATCAAGAACCAGTAATCAATGAAACATGCAGAAAGGAAAGTTGTGACTGAAGAAGATGAAGATCATGTCTCTAACCCATCATTTATAGAAATCACAAAAAACACAAACTCCCACAATACCACGAAAAGACGTGAAGGAAGGGTCCACCATTATTTGAAAATGGCGGCATAGGCGGAGGTTTTCTTTCATAATTGCCCACGCCAATAACTGAAAGAAAAGGGGCAAATTGTTAATACATAATTTTGGATGGACACTTGGTGCCATCTCTGAAGACTGTACACCGAAGCGACGTGAGCCGCGAAGGACATGAGCATATCCAAGGAAAGCAATATCTCATCACGAGAGGATGAAATCCAAGGGAGGAGATTAAAGGATCACCAACCTAGGATACTAGGAGAAAGCAGGCACGCCAATCAGCAGTCACACCGCATTAAATGATGTAGACATCATTACAAGAATCGTCTGTCGAGTGGGGATAGGTCCAACCAACGGTGGAGAACAGAAACCTAGACCAATGGGAAGCCGGCAGCGCAATAATACAACAAGGATCCTCCACATTGCATTACGACGAGCCAGGATTAGACGATAAGGGAGGTCACCGAGGATTGATGATCAGACCAAGGAACATCAAGAGAACGAAACAACCAAGGATAGCAAAGAGCGGTACTCAAAGAGTACTATAAATACCCCCTCTCCTCAGCAGCAATGGGGGTCGCATAATTTGGGAAGGATAGCTAGGAGTGAGAATCCTTGGGTTAATACTCTCAAGATTCCATATTACCTCTATCCATAACAAATTGAAGTGACATATAGTGTAAACCAGAGAAAACTTTATTGATTTCGCAT
>JAJJMA010252000.1:0-15801 GCA_023529015.1 Papaver nudicaule
ATGCGAAATTACTCCTGTGACCTCGTCGCCAAAAACCACCATCAACAGCCATATAAAGCAAATAGGCCACGACGCCATATCTCCCCTAGTGCCTCGACGCAATTAAAAGGCCTTGACGTCAAGGCCCAGACGCCAAAAATAAAAAGACCTCGAAAAGCAGGCACAAAACTGATGTTCATATAAGCCGTAAGGGCCATACGAGCTATATGACACAGTCCTTTACCCACAAGACACCCCGTTAGCGGTGGGTACTTTGCATCTAGGCTACATAAGCTAATGACGCATTTGGACCCACTACCAAACGACCATGAGGACCTCTCTTTCTGAGGTGTCGAGGGGACGATAAATGGGATTAACATCTACCATTAAAGGTGGATGGAACCCCGAGGTAGCTAATTAGCTTACATTCACGGGAATGGTAAGCGAGTTACGCAACAGAGGGACCTCCTCCGAAAAATCAAATATAGCCTCGAGGAGGGGCTGTCGAAAAACAGAAGGGTCGAATTCTAAGCCGCGATAGGAGAATAGTACCATGTCTAAGCTCCAGCCTTGACCGACACTCCCCCATTGTGCTACTTTATTATCGAGGCACATCATAGAAGCTACCCACCATAAGTTTCCTACTTTACTTGGGATAAATGGGTTATCAGGACACCACCATGTTCTC
Organism: Papaver nudicaule; assembly: GCA_023529015.1. NCBI lineage: Eukaryota > Viridiplantae > Streptophyta > Magnoliopsida > Ranunculales > Papaveraceae > Papaver > Papaver nudicaule. The sequence continues at coordinate 668 of JAJJMA010252000.1, forward strand.
TCGGAGGATACCTAGTATCCTCGATACCCACCCAATATACTGAGGCAAAACGGGTACCTATGGCCTCGATAGCCAATGTTTGCTTTAAAACAGGAAAGTAGCTAAAAGCCTTTGGGAAGGGTGATCCGTAAGCCCCCACTACCTTGGTTACTATCTCCCACATCGAAGTAAGCCCCAGAATTGCACCTCAAGTAACCTAAGAAGCCTAGAATATTGCGGGGTCAACTTCGTGCCTGATCACAAAGTTCCCACGGGAAAACATAAAGCAAAAAGATAAAAACTTCATTCAAACAAAAAATTTCTTTCTATATATTCAAAATATCACACATGCACAAAAAATGAGAAACAAGTGGCAAAGGAAGTCTATCCAGAAAACAAAGACAAAAGCAAAAAGAGCCGACGCTACATCTTGGGAGAAAGTTCGCCAGACACAACTTCATGACGAGGGGCAGGGAATATTTTCATCGAATCCCAAAGTTCCATATCAACTTCCAAGTCCTCTTCATAGATCCGAAAGCCGGAAGGGTCTGCTTTCAAAGGGGTATCCTCCCTCTTAGGCTTAGCATCCTCATCATCACTATAAGCTGCAGAAGACTCTTGAAACAAATAACTGCTTTCCTTATCAAAAACAACACTTACGCCACCACCAGTGTTTCCCTCGTTGGATCCCCCAAGATCCTGTGCAACATCTCCGGCTGCCCTATTAGTTTCTGTTTCGGCATCATCCTCGGGATTATCTTTCGAACCACCCTCGGGATCATCTTTCGGATAACCTTCGGAACAATCATCAATACCTCCCGAGTTGCCATCATCAGAATCGCCGTCATCATCACCATTCTCGTTCCCAGAACCTTGGTCTTCGGACACCTTCTTTAGTACCCCTCTCCTTTGTAATTCTTCCCTAGCAAATCGTGCAAAAACTTCGTGAGGAAGCAAGTCCACGTCACCAGGGAGTACCACGTCAGAATCATCTGCACCAACAGCCCCATAGGTAGGAGGCTCAATACCAACAACTCTAAAAAGAGACCGACCGTGTTTTCGGCAAACCATACTCGTAGCCAGGGCAGTAGTCAATGCTGATCAGGTAAGCAGTTTCTCAGCATCTTGTCCATGTCTTAATTGAGGGTGGACGAGGGCGAACGCATTAACAATATTCCTCAAGTTCTCTTGACACTTAAGGCGAAAATTTCGCTCACTAGTTACTTCCTCGGTACTTCTCTCTACATCCTCGGAACGACGCTTACGCTCGAGCTCCATCTCTCGGGAATGACTGTTCATATCAGCAGTTCGACGTTGACGTTCCTCGGACAACTCTTTCGATAGTCGCTCATCTTTCCTTTCGAACTCCAACTTTAAGTCTGATTCAAGAACCAATTGATTGGCAACATCATCCCTCGCAGCCTCGGCATTTGCAACCTTCTTTAGCAAATTGGCTTCGATACCTGCAAAATAAAAAACAAACATAAGTGGAGTTGAGATACCCGACCATACTCTGAAGACACAACAAGAACACCAAACAAGATGATTAGGGCAAGTATCCTACTTTCTTTAACAACCATGTATTCGGTAACCTCATGTTGATTAGTAAAACGAGGTTGGGCGGCTATCTTCCTAATATCTTCAGTTGAGACCCATCCCAACTTGGCAAGCTCTAGTCGATATTCGTCGACCATTCGAGAAAGGTGATCCTTCGAAGTTTTAGCCTTCGCAAGATCCTTGCCCATCTCATTACAACCCTTCTTCAAACCCTCATTCTCTGAAACTAGCTCTTTGTTGACATTTTTCAAGGCTGACACTTGAACTCTCAAATTCTTGATATCCTGTTCTAAATTCTCAATTACCACCCTACCAGACGCACTAATCGATTTCTCCTTACGAGCAGAATCTCGTTCTCGCGTCAAGCGAGCTACATCCAGCTGGTAAAAATGTTTTTCTCGGGTATTAATCTCATTCTTATTCTTCTCTTCCTCTAGCAAACGCTCAAATTTTACCCTCCTTCTTTTCTCTTCGGAGAGAAGATTTTCAGCTTCGAGCCTCTTCTTCTTATAGTAGTCCTGATCATCCCACGCTTTATTCCTTTCTTTTACAAGCTTCTCGATTTCGCCTCGAGGACCCACGTCGCCAGAGGCAATATGGGAAGGCTTGCGACTCTCTTGGGAGCGAGTACTAAGAGTCAGTTTAGCTTCACGGAGTTTTTTCTCCCCTTCCTCTAACTCGCCTTTTTAGAAGCAATAATAACATGAATTTTTCTCAGCATAAAATTACAAGGAACAGTGCAATCATAAGATAACAAATTCATACCTATTAAATTCTTCCTTTCACGGGCACTACGAGTCTTTTCTGCAGCAAGCTCTTCTTGCATCCGGAAAAACTTTCGCTCAAAATACTCAGCCTCGCCAAACAAGTCAAAGGTATAAGCCAAGAGGCCAGACGCATGGTGATCACCCTATCAAATATGCAAAAACACACCAATACTTAGCCGAACTCAAAATATGACTACCTATGCTCCAAGAAAAAGCAACTCACCATTTGAAGCATAGCCAGATTCTCCTCGTACGACAAAGGCGGATGGCGAAGATCATATTCCATTCTGAGGCGGTCACCTCCAACCACATCGCCAAACTTTTTGCAAAACTCAGGGTCCAAAGGGTAATTCAGCGGATCATAAGCATGGGATTTGAAACAAGACGAAACTTCCACGGAAAAGTCACTTGGATTATGATTCTCAAAAAGCACCTCCTTAAATATTTTGGCAGTATACGGTTGGATGTGTCTGCCGGCAAAGCTAGGAACATGTGGAAACTTCGAACTATGAGGATAACTGAGAACTAGATTCTTCGAGGGATCCATGATAACAGTCGAGCCATCCTTTCGAGGAAGAAGGATATCAACCACATGAACAATTTTCGTCGAAGGGATGACTGGAGGTTTGCCTGAGGCAGTGGTCGCGGCAGCAGTAACAACCATGGCAGAGGCAATAGAAGCAGAGGCAGGCACACTCGATGTCACGTCATTCGACACAACAGCAGCAACCTCCTCGGTAGCTTTAATGCTGGGTAGCACACCAACAACTTTCGGCGGTAACGACTCGTCAGCGACATCCACTATCGTCTTTTCCACCAAAGGCTTCGTAGATACCTTGTGTTGATTCGGCAAAGTCGCCTTGGTGGATTTCTTAAACACAAACTTCTTACGAGGCCTGGTAACCTCCTTCCTCTCCTCAAAATCAAAACCAACCAACTCATCGTTCAAACTCAAATCCTCCACAGAAACCGCAGTCCCCTACAGAAGAGGATCCGTCTTTCTCAGGGAACAAATAGAGGCAAGTATTCATACTCCAAAAAACAAAAACATATCTCAAAGACGGTATTTGTTACCTGTTCCATAGTCTCCTCATATGCACGTGGACGCTTTAAGTTACCCGAAGCATCCACAGAAATACCTTTACCTTTCCTTAAAACTTGGCGAGATAGATCTTTCTCCTCGTCAGAGAAGTGGATAGTAAACAGATGCTGAGTCGAGAATTGATGGCCCACTTCGAACTGCGTCCGAGGAAAGAAGCGTCCTGCATCTTTCCAACCTCGGAGAATGGGACCCTCCAATAGTACAGGCTCCGAGTACCAGTCTTCGTCCATAGAGTAATCTAGAGACCCTGGGATTATGTTCACTCTCCCTTTCACAGTTCGAAAACAAACACCCCAAGGGGCCAACTCATTATCTAGCGTTAAAAAGGATCATAGTGATGAAAGAATTTTTTGGCGGTAAAATAAAACTTCGTCGTAGAGCCAGCCTCGGAGTTATCTTCGGAGCGGGAAATCCATTGATTGATAAGATGAATCGAACTGCAAGTAAGTTGCATTATCCCACGAGGACTAGGAAGGGAACAAAGTATCTCAAGAAACAAAGGGTTGGAGGACCGATAAAAAGGAGGAATCAACCCTGCAGAAATCTGGTGGAATGTGACCAAGAGTTTATCCTCGTTGCACTTAAACTCCTCAACCAGTTCTGGAGTCATCCGGCCACCGGGAGCACCAACAGCCTTTATGTTGAAAGAATCAGTTTAAAGCCTAAATTCTTCATCATCAAGATGAGAACATCAATTTTGGAAGGAGATGCCATGAAAAAGAAAGCGAAAAGAAGAAAAGCAAGGCTTGCCGGCGCCGGAAGTTGCAGAGACAAGATTGATCAAGGGCCTAAAAGGTGATGGAAAAGGAAAAGGAGTTGTCTTTAAGAGACAATAGGCAGATCAAAACAAAGGGTACCAACAGAAAACACCGGAGAAGCACCCAGCCAGAAGATATAATTTCAAGGTTCTCGGAAGATGGGATGCCGGAGCTGTGGAAGAGAGTGCGAAAGGGCTAAAACTTTTTAGAGGGAGAAAATAAAACTTAAATAGTAGAGGGAAACCGACGCTACTAGTTCGAAGGTCAAAAGGTGGCTAAAATCTCTGGAACATGCAGAACGTATCATAAAACGTCACACTTAGCAGCTAGTGGTGCAGGTGGCGAGAAGAGGATAACGAAGAAGTAATTTCCTTCCCAAGCATCTTCGATACAAGGAAAGGAAAAATGCAAACTGTAGAGGGTAAAGCACCCTCAGGACACGTGTCCGGATCAGGGGGACTTAGCATCTCAGAATGACATCGTGGTCGTACTTCGAATAAGGGTCTACACAGATAACACGAGTAAAAGCTCTGCGAGAGAAGTATTGCACATATAGTTCGAGGACAAGGATACGAGGTACCGAAGCCAACTTCGGGAAGAACTCACCGAAGGCACCGCCTTACTCGACAAACTCTGACATCTCCACGATTGACTAGATTGTCTTATTAGCTGTAATCGACTTCTGACTCGGCCTATATAAGGCGAGCTCGGGATCCATTGTAGGGGTTGGATTTTTGGTGTAACTTAAGTCGTGAGAGTGAGATTAGGTTAGCTTCTCCTCAAACTTCTAAGCATCATATCCATGTACTAATTAGAATGAAATACAATTTATAGTTATGCTCATATTGTCATTGTTACTTATGCTAATTAGCTTCGGAATTGTTCTTATTCTCTTCGTATCCATGCATAAAACATATTGCTTCCATGACCATAGTTGGACTAATAGATCTGATGGCTGTCGAGTATAAAGTGCTTATGCAGATTTTATACTCACACAGTATGTATGATTGTGCTTAGTCTGATTTGGGGGGCTATGTCAGTGCATGATTATTCTGAAAATTCTTTTTTATGTCATCCAAGATCTTTGTCTCTGTTTGGAAATCTTTAAATATTTATTAGCAGTTAAAAACTCTTAGAATTCTGGGGATTATTTTTTTAAGTAGGATATTAGTGGGTTTCTTTCAGTTGCTCTTTTATACTTGGCACTTATTCTCTTGTAATTCTTTAGCTTCTTCAGTTCTCTATCACAATTCATATTTTTAACTATAATCCTTGTTATGTTTATAACTGTTAGGGCATTGTCCGGTCAAACCCACTAGCGTTGGTATGTCAAGCTAGTTATCAGTTTTAGGTGTCAAAACTCAATTCTTGATTTAGCCTACTAGAGTTTAGATTTCGGAATTGGGATATCGACAAAGTAGTAGAGACCTTGAAGACGAAGACTGTGAAGACAAAGAATACATCAATTATTCTTCATCGATAAAAGGTTAGTAGGAGTTATGACTTTATGGATATTCTTCTATTTCTACTTTCTCTATTCTTTCGAAATAGTCGACTACTTTAGTAGTGATAATAACGATTGAGATCGTATTCTTGTGTAACGTGGCCTTGTGTCATGACCAGTATTTGATCCCACAAATTACTGTGAGTACAAGAATGTATGCGACAGATTCGGTGCCATGTGTCCATTACAATGGTTTGCTTCCAAACTGTTAGTTGGATATGGATGAATCTAAAGGAGTACTCTTGAGCAAAGAGTCCATGGATTATAGCTAAGGACGTTCTCACGTCTAAGTTCTGGCTCAGCCCAGTACTTCCAGCGGAATCCAGATTTGACGAAATCTGACAGGTGGACGGTTCCCGAACCGGTTCGCAAACCAGAAACTCGGAATTCTTCTGAGTTCGAAGTGCTGAACATTTCGCGAACCAGTTCGCAAACCGGAATGTCGGTCACTTTGTTGGTTGTCGGATTTAGTGAATATTCTCCTAGAATTTCACTCTGAGTCAAATTCCAAAACTCCTTTATCTCTTAGATGGACTTGGTTATACAGAATATCTTTTGTGTTCCATCTAACGATCCTCAATGAGTCAATAAGATAAGATTATCTCTGGTCTGTTGGATTTCTATCTTGAAGTGTTTTTGAGCTAACAAAACACTTGGCAGATTTGGAATAACTCTAAAAAGAATTCCAATTGAGATTAATCTCTATTACTTGGTTGCCAAGTTTAGGGTTTCCCTAACTTGTGGGACAAGTAATTGATTGCTTTATTCCAAAGCAACCTATCTTATTGAGTGTTATAAATAGAGGTGTCTACGGACAAATACCGCAAGCATCAAGCATACGTGAAGGTCCTTAGGGAAGGTAGCGTAAACTCTTTTCACTTCGGTGAATGCTTGTTGTGGTATAGTCATCCTCTATAGGTTGCAGCTCCTCTGGGAACTCCCTACGACTATAAAGACTTCTCTTGAGAGTTGGGAAGCACAGGTAGGAGATTGAAACCATCTTTGGTTGAAATCAGATTAACCTGTAACCTTGGTAACCTGATCACGTTCTTGTCTATTCTAAAGTCCGTCTCTTCTGATATACGGCTATTCAAGAACTGATACGTTACTCAACAAGGTTGGAAAGATAGCAACGCACGGCTGCACTCGGTGTTGTAATACCTAGTTTGCTCCAGTTATACAAGTTCCTTAAGTGGTTCTTCGTGTATAACTGAGGTAGATTCGAATTGGGCATTGCTTACTTGGTTTGTGTGTCAGCCCCGGTTCAAGAAGTAGATTTCCGTATGACCTGGATTTAACAATCCGAAGGAAGTCATCTTATGTATGGTAAACTGATAGAGGACAGTTACACCATACGTCAACAGTTTGGTTGAAAAGCTAGTATTGCTGACACAAGCCTTTGACAGCGGTCAAAGCAACTCCTAGGCCTGTAAAGGACGTCAGCTGGGGGAATCAAGTGCGTGACGATCTGTGGGGGATCTAGAGACGTAAGGAAGGCGACAGTAGCCAATTCGCTTGGAGGGCTTGAGTTGGTCTCTGCTACATCCCAGACCGAAGTCTTATAGTAGGCTAATGTTTGTAGTCAGTTTGTACTGGGCGGTGTTCAAACTGGACGAGGTCCCGAGGTTTTTCTGCAAGGCAGTTTCCTCGTTAAAAAAATCTCTGGTGTCTTGTGTGCTTTTACTTTCCGCATTATAACTCTGATTTATAATTAAAGCACCAAGTAGTACGTTATTGCATAACTGTCGAGTTGACTCCAAAGTAATCTTTGTCGAGGTCTAACAACTCCAGTTATAAGTTTGGATATTGATTTTTGAGATCGTCCAGACTTAAACCATAAGACTCACGAGCCAAAACGAAAAGTTGGTAGTATTTCGGTACCCCTCCTTTTTCAGTTGGTATCAGAGCAGGTGAACACATTAAAGACGTAACTGTCTGTGTTTATCTAGGCTTGTGAGTCATGGATCAAAGCGTAAGAGCTTGTAACGTACCACCAAAGTTCGATGGCACAAATTACCTATGGTGGAAGACTGCAATGACTTCGTTTTTGCAAGCCCGAGACTTCAAAACTTGGGTTTATGTCGTTAAGGAATATATACCACCGACTGTTGAAGTTGACGATAAAACTGTTCCTAAAGACATAGCGGTTTATGATGATGTGGAAACACTCGCCGCTAAGCAAAACTATGATGGGCTTAATGCTATCATTCATGTAGTTACACCTGATCTCTTCCATCACATAGCTACATGTGAGACCTCTTTCGAGGCTTGGAACAGATTAAGGAACGTATTAGAAGGGAATACAGCAGAGAAAGAAGCTAGACTTCAAAACCTCATGTCTGACTGGGAAAACCTTCGAATGCTTGAGGATGATACCTTCGAAGAATTTAATCACAAACTGTCTGAAATAGTCAATGCCTGTCACACCTATGGTAAAACTATTCCGGAAAGGGACATTGTGAGTAAAATTCTGAGGTCGTTACCACCGAGGTACGAATCCAAAAAGCATGCCATCCAAGAAGTACACGGCTTAGACATGAAAAGAAGTGACCTTGTTGCAAAGCTAAAAATCTTCGATCATGAGCACAGTAACCCTAAGAACATTGGACTTAGAGCTACTGGAAAGACAAGGAAACTTGTAAACGAAGAGTGTACTTCAAACACCGACGCCGTCAATCATAGTGGGAATGAATCTGATGAAGAGATATCCTTGATAACTCGACAGTTTAGAGATCTTCTAAAGAAGAGAAGTAAACGTTTCATCAAGAACGTCCCACCATCAACTCCTAAGCCTCATGATAGAGTCCCACCTAAATAAGGGAACAAAAGGGGAGATGATGATGATATGCCACAATGCTATAAATGCAAAGGTTTTGGCCATTTGGCTGAAGAATGTTCCAATCGGAGGAAATATACCGGAGGGAAAGCCTTTGCAGCCTCACTTGATGATTCATCCGATGTTTACTACTCAGCTGATGAAGAAAGTGAAATAGCTCTAATTGCAGAATATGTCAAGTCTGACTATATGGGTGATTCCAAATCAGAACTAGAAAAATGTCCCACCCCCATGGACACAATCTCTAGTGACATATCTTGCAAAGAGGTAAGCATCCCTATATTACACAAGCACCGTCTTGTTAGGTGCAGCTATTGTGCTAAAAAGGGCACTAGTACAAAAATGGTCTTTGGTGACAGTTCAAGATTCGATACCATGACAGTTGACAATTGAACTGTCACAAAAGAATAGGCTTGGAGATATACAGTCGAAACTCTTTAAATTAATAGCCTTGGGACCAGAGAAATTTATTAATTTAGAAAGATTATTAATTTAACGAGTTAAATTTTAACTTGTCCAAGCCTAGTTGGGATCACCAAAATCTATTATTTTAGAGAGATTATTAGTTTAACGAGTATTAATTTAAAGAGTTTCTACTGTATATAACAGTTTCTAATCAAAACTCTCACCAATTAGGAAGAACAGTAGTGACAGTTATTTTAACTGTTACTGAATGATAATACAATGACAGTTTTATTGAAAAATGTTGCTATTGTAATATAAAAACTGTCATCGAAGGGTAAGCTTATAGAAGACAGTTCTTTAACTACCGTCACTTGTATTTTGTGATAAATATTTTGTGATAAGTATTTTAGTACTCTCACCGTACTGGGTCTCATCTTTCTTTGTCTCTGTCTTTCTCGAGTACTCCTTCGCCTAAATCTCATTTTTGCCGAAAACCCCAAAAGAATTCCTCATATCATCTCCCATCTTTCTCTTTCCTTCCATTAATTCTTATTCCTACAAGCAGATCTCATTTCTCATGGTTTTTTTTCTTACTCAGGGATCTCATCGGTTACTCTAATCTAGGGTTTCACCTACCTTGCTTGCTCAAGTTTTTCCAATTTGTTCCTGGTACAGAAATTGACCTTCAAAGCCTCCATGTCTCCGATTCTCCATTTGGCAACCACATGAATCTCTCGATTTCTTCTAGTGGGAAAAATTATGTTGTTGAGTTAACTGATTGGGTTCTTGATGCTGGTCACGAGGATTCTAAATATGTGTCTGTGATTTCCCACAAGGTATAAGTTTCATGTTTTCTAGTGAAATCCCTAGTTTTTGATTTGGGTTTACCTTAATTTTCTATTTAGTTTGTTTTCCAATTATGTTCCTCTGTGTCAAGCCCTAGTTTTGGTAAAAAAATCATTGTTGATTCTTTTTGTTTGATATTCTAGGATTTCAAGCTTGTCATTCACAGGGTGTAAGATCATTGTTTTTGATGTTAGTTCAAATTTTTAGATTGTTGGGGTGATTTGGTTAGTGACTAGTGAAATCGGTATTAGAGTGTTTGCTGGTAAACAAGAGAAAGACTTTAGTGGTTGTTGTTACCATGCTCCTGGCGTTTGACAAGTAGTTTTCTCTCCGTCCACATTTTGTGGTGATCGTCTCTCTTTTCTTGTTATTCTGGTTCCCTATTTGTTAATTTGGTGTTCATAATGAATTTCAATGTGATCTTTGTTTTAATTCCCCAGTAGAGGTTAATATTTCTGCCGATAAGAACACTATTTATTCTCATGTGTAAAAGACTTCTTCCTCTTATGACTTAAGTTCCGTTGCATCAATTATTTTCTTAAAATTTGGTTGAATTTCAAGTAAAGGTCTATGTAAGAGATGATGCGAGATACAAATTTTTTGCGCCTAAAGATAAAAAATATTGTTTACTGACTGTATATCTGAACAAAAAGCTGCGGTCCTGCGAAAGAGGAAGTGGAAAGAGTGTCCATATGTAAGTGGTGTTCATCTTCGTTGTTCATTTCTTTTAATGCTGTTACTTTCAACCTATCATGTCACATTGAATTGGTTAGTTAACTGTTTAAAATTTACTTACAGGGCTCTACTAAAGAGAGCAGCTGCCCCATTTACTTTCAAATGTATGCTTCTAGATAAAGAAGAAATAAGTTATAACTACATGTTCGGATTGGTCTAGGGTGGGTATTTTTATGGACAATTTCATTTCAGCACATGTAGGCATTCAAACTGATTTTTCACATGGATTTGTTTTTCTTTTCCTTAGTTTGATTCTGGTGAATCTTGTATAGGCATTTGGATATACAGATCTGTCACTACACAAATAGGAAAGTCTTGCTTTAAGTGAAATACTAGAAAATTGATGCATTAACTTTTTACAAGGCAAACGTAAGATCAAACAGACAACCAGAAGGTTGCTTGGGAAATTGTTAATAAGAGAGAAGAAGGGCTCGGGTATGTTTTTGTGGTATTTTTACTTTTGTTTCTTGTGATTCACTATACTATGTATATTAACTATCTAAGTAATGATTATCTGTAGGTAGTGTTGAAACTTCATGCAATCTTGCGCCATTCTTCCTGCGAGGATTAATGTCAGATGTTGAGTTGATGCTCCCTAGTCCCTAGAAAAAGGTGATATCATTCTCTATGCTACAATGACTGATCATCAAATGACAAGATGGGAATGCAGAGTAAGACATTACGTTATCTTGGGCTACCTTGAAGCATACATTAGATGCAAACGTTTTAAGTTGAAAAAATGAGTGGGGATAAGTGACCCTTCATGTTCCTTAGTTACTTGTTAGGATGGTATTTCTACCGTCAAACTCATCGTTATGTTTATAAATATTCATTGGTGTACCTATGTATGAGAGAAAAATGTGTTAAATGATTGGATAATTTTCTTCCAAGTTTTTGTTTTTCTCTTGTAGCTCACCCATAGTACATAGACCACTATGATGTGCATTACTGCATTGCTTGTTATTTACAGAATGATTCAGTTAATACTTATGACGTTCTTGGAAAAGTGTAGTTTGCTCTTTTTTGCAACAGGCTGAAGGTCCAGTAGTTAAGCTTGTTTTGTTATGATTTGGTAGAGCAATTTTACTGCAGTAATCCCCAAGAATCTTTCAGAAATGCAAAAGCGAAGGTACTGTATTCATCAGTCTAATTTGATTCTGGTGCCACTTCCTGTCTTAGAGTTAGCATCTAATCTTTTTTCTCAATTTTCTATTACGTACAAATGATTATGGAATACTGATTTTTTGAAGTATACGTCAGTGAGTAAAAAGGATGTTACTGAGTTACTTGGTAAAAGCATCAGGATACTTGAATTTTTTTCGTTCGGTGTATACTGACTCCACTCACACAAGAAATCAAGTATGCTTTTTAGTTGATTATTTTCTCGTTCGCTCTTCTAGATTTAGATGAAAGACTGCTGCATTTTCAGATGGAGATGGCCGCGAGGTATGCATGAGGACATTATGGAGGCACTTTCCATTCAAGATTTGGGACAGGTTCTTCCCCATATCCGTTTGAAGCTATCTTGCATTGGTTTGATATATAACATAAACTTCATCATTTAGTTATTGGCCACGTGGATTTGGAAGCTCGAGTTTGATGTTTAATGGCAACTGAACTGTTTATCCTACAATTTCAGGGTACAGAATTGCAGCTTGGATAGGCTGTTGAAAGCATTAAAGCTACAATGTCCTTGAAGAAAAGGTTGGCTTGTGGATAACTGGCTTACTATCCTCCGGTGTGTGTCAATAGATTTATGACCATTCATTTTTTTTTAGGTGGTAATTGACCTTGCTTCCAACATGTCATAAGTGAAGATGCATTGCTCTTCTAGAAAGATTAAGCAGCTAGATACTTCGAGTTTAATACAAGCAATATGGGTATTTAGAAGTGATATAATGAAATGTTCAAATATTCTCAACCCTTTGCTGTATTTTTCATTTGTTTCAATTATGCAGTCTTCTTCTTGTGTGCTGACCAGGCTCACTTATGCCTGTCTGCAAGTAATTTGTCTGGTGAATATAGAAAGAAACATCTCACATTTTGTCAGGTGGACTTTGAAGCTATAAGGTACCCTTATGTCTATAATGATTCATTTTTTCTTGCACTTTTATGAACTTGCATGTAAATTTTCATTTTGTCCCTATGTTTTTTTGTTTTTCAGGCAGTAGCATATTACTACTATTGCCAGATACTCGATAAGGCTATATGGTGAATTGATTTTAAAGCTATCAAGTTAAATGTGTGAAACTTTGATACCAAGGTACGTAAATCGATAGTCGAGGATAAATTGAAATCTGCACCCTGAAGAGCATGATAAAGATGAAAAAGAAAAATTGGGATTATATGTGTTGAACCATCTGGAAGCAGAAATCTCCAGCCCTAAGCAACATTAAAGCTGCTCAGAAAACACCATTGTTCGACAAAAATCACTAGGTATAATCATCTTTTGACTGAGTGTTGAGTTCACACTAAGCCACCAAGCAAGACTGTTGCTTCCAGTTTGATGTCTAGTTCTAGAATTGTCGCATGTGTGGGTTGTGGTTGTGGAGGATCCTTTATCCAGTAGGGTTTTGAGCTTAATTTGTTTGGTATTTGATTCTGGTTACTTGTGTATTGTTCTCAATTTGTAAGAACTATTTGTACAAGCAAGTCTGTAGAAACATTTTTATTAGAATAAATATATCTTTCTCTATTTTTTCATGTTTTTGTATAATGATAGAAAGGATTCAGTTCATCATGACAATTTTGCGTTAAATTTGTTACTTCACAACCAATTATATGTTTGTCTGGGCTGGAAAACGCCCTCTGAGGAGAGAATACACCGACAACTTTGCAAATAACCTGTCATGGAATAGGGTCAACGATAACAATTTCCTCTAAAAAAATGTTATCTTAATTAGCCAACCATGACAGGTTTATGAAAAAACTGTTACGTCAGTAAAAGAGATTTTGTTTCTCATGACAGTTTCATTTAGAAAAATGTCATCTTAAGCCTTAACAATGACAGGTTTGTAAATAATCTGTTACCTTATAGACATGATTCGGTGACAGTTTTTTATAAGATCTTTGGTGACGGGGGCTTATGTGACAGGCCATAAGTTTTTTAAAAACTGTCATATATTTATTTTGGTGACAGTTTTAAACTGTCACCTAAGCCCATTTTTGTACTAGTGGGGACATGATTACAAGCAGTGTCATGTGTATAGACGTAAAGTCAAGCATGCTAATAGACTGCAAAGGAAAGCGGCCAGACTCATGAATGTGATTCAAATCTTTGAAGCAGCCAACAAAGATCGAAATCACTCTAACTCCTTAAGGGCAACACAAGGAGCGGAGAAATTCAAGAGAGCCAGAACTAAGAAAGGCAAGCTTAGTTCAGAAAAAGATTCAATACCACTTCAAGAGCATAATCATGCTCTACCTTCTTCGCACTAAATGCGATAAGGATTGACATCTCATCCACTGCCCCTTGGGATGAGAAGTCATAATGTGGTCGGGCAAGTCCTAGAGTCTTTTTCGTTTCCTGTATTTGTTTTGTAAGTAGTTGATGACCCACAATTAAGCACCTTTTTCATTGTCACTAGATAGAGAGTGTAATGTTGACCCTTGCTCCATGGAACTCATGATCACCAGAGATCAGACTATCTAAACGAAAGGTTAAATTGTTTCTGGGAATCTCTGAAAGTGAGATGCGTCAATGAAAGAACAAAAGAAATCCGCGTACCCGGTTCCCGAACCGTCCCGCGTCATCAGATCGATATTATGGTAAATCCTCATCGTATCTGGTAAGTTAATGTAATCCTTATCTCTTCGAAACTCTTGAAAAAACTGTTTATAAGGAAATCAGAAGTCTCTTCTTATTTCATTCTAAACTTTTCAACATGGTAGAAATCCTTGATATTACTTCTCAAGGCAAGGATCCTAAGTCAACTGACAAGGCTACCATGAAACCAGATGATCCTTTGAAAACAGCCAAAAACAAAGGAAAGAAACCCTGGTTCAAGAGGAAGAAGAAGAAGTCAAAGTCTGACAAGGATGAAAAACCTTCTCAGAAGAATCAAAGGATTGCATCCATTCTTAAGGAATGTAGAGAAACAAAGAGAGAATTAAGATCTCTTGGAGAAGTGTTTCTGAAAACTCTGGCTGTTCAAGAAACTCTTGTGAGTAAACAAGAAGAGCTTATGAAAGAAGTGCATAACATCTCTACCAAAGAGACTAAGGAATTTGAATTTGATATTCCTATGCCCATGAATGAAGATCAAGATATCAAGGAAATCAATGACTTCATCACAACTTCTTTCAAAGAGAATTAGTTGGTTCCTTGTGAGAACTTGTTCTTACCTTTGCATAAGGAATATAAACTAAATCTGTTTAGTAGTTTGCCTTTCATGCTTTTAGAGTTTTTCAAGCATGTACTACTTTATTTCATTAATAAAAGTTCTTTTTAGATGTTATTAATGATGTTTGCAATACTTGATTTGTCTACCTCAATCTTATTGCAAAACACAGCTTTTTCCATTGCTTCGGTAGTGACGTAAAGCTGTGTCTGTTTACAAAAGTTACGCTTTTTCTCTTGATTAAGAAACTTTTGATTATATGGTTTTTAGGGTTTTCTCAAACTCGGAATCATATAACTCTTTTT
>JAJJMA010252000.1:20801-39382 GCA_023529015.1 Papaver nudicaule
TGTTTGTAGTCAGTTTGTACTGGGCGGTGTTCAAACTGGACGAGGTCCCGAGGTTTTTCTGCAAGGCAGTTTCCTCGTTAAAAAAATCTCTGGTGTCTTGTGTGCTTTTACTTTCTGCATTATAACTCTGATTTATAATTAAAGCACCAAGTAGTACGTATTGCATAACTGTCGAGTTGACTCCAAAGTAATCTTTGTCGAGGTCTAACAACTCCAGTTATAAGTTTGGATATTGATTTTTGAGATCGTCCAGACTTAAACCATAAGACTCACGAGCCAAAACGAAAAGTTGGTAGTATTTCGGTACCCCTCCTTTTTCAATAACCATGTCTTGTTTTTTGTATTGTTTTCCAAAAGTTTAATCATTTCTTTATTGGTTTTAGGTAATATCTTTTACTTGCAAGTTCCAAGATTCTGATCTCATTTCCTTTGCTATCTTAATCTTTCTCTTTCACTTTCTTTACTTAGGGTCATCTTTTTTATTCTGTCTTCCAATCTTGTTCACTCAAGTTACATTTCCACTCTTTGTTTTGTTCTCTCTTGCTACTATGGACCTCCCTGCTGATCAAATCTGAGTCTTTGATTTAGATGAAGATATAGATGAATTTCCATACCGTCTTGCTGCTAAGCTTTGTGACAAGTATAGAGATTACCTTAAACATTCTTGCTGGTATGAACTTTTCTTCGGACTATTTTGCTAATTCTGAAGCAAACTTAGAGACTATGAAACTGCCAGCAAATGAGATTGTTTTTACAAAGATGAAGTTATTCTTGGACCTGTACCATTAGCGACTCTTCCTCCAGAACCGTTGTTGACTAATGAGGAATTCAATAGTGAAGTGAATCTCATGATGACGGACTCCACGGATGTAACAGTGTAAAATCCACTCATAGATCTTACACCGTACACCCATCAATCATACCAAACAAGCATACATTCAAAGCATAATATCAAGATAAGAGTTGAGAGAGAGATACTGGACACCGCGAGTTTACTTGATTTTTCCTATAGTTCAGAGGCTTACATCCAAGGGAATTTACTAATCAAATCTTAAGTACATCAATCACCTTATCAATCACCTTATCAATCACTCTTTACAAAGCTAGCTCAAGAACACAACTTACACAGTGCTGGGTTAGCGAGAGCAAGGAGAAAGACTCTACTTTTCTGATAGGTGCGCAAAATACCTATTCAAGAGTACCTTAATCATGCACTTTAGTAGACTTAAGCCTCGTACATTGTTTGTTTTACTCGTTTTCTATTTTTCATGTAATTTGAAATAATGTTCAATAAAATGAAGCAGAAACAACTCTATTTACAAGTTGGCGAATCTAGGTTGGTCGGATACAAGAGAAGAGCATCACTAAGGGGCATCCACAGTTCACTGAAGGCAGCCAAGGAGAATTACTGAAGCACCCAGGCGATTTTACTCAGGGCTGTCATGAAGTACAAGCACATAAGGGCACCACAAGGAGTTCAAGGCAGCCGGGTTAGATCCAACCTCAGCTGGCTGTTAAGGGGTAACCCTTATCCAAATAAAAACAATCGAGATTTTTGTTCTGATTTCAGATCTATGTCTGAGATATGAAGAAAAGCAGAGAGCAGTAGGGGAAGAAAAATGGAACCAGAGCATGGTAAGGAGAATGGTGACTGAGAGATTAAACAGGAATCAGGGCAAGACTAATTGGGGGTGCTGATTGCGGGAAAAAGGAGCAACCTGGTGATGTGTTGGAACGGGAAGAAGAAGCAGAAATTGTGCGATGTTACCATACAGAGAAGACAAAGATGTAGCTGTTAGAATCAGTGGGGAGAAGAGAAGCTGGAATTTCTGCTGATGTCGAATGGTGAGTGCTCTGAGAAGAGAGTTGGGTCTACCGTTAATGGCGATTGTGCTGCTGTGGGAATTGATGATGGCTGAAGAAGAAATCAGGGATGTAATTGAGCTCAGGGGTCTGTTAAGGAAAATGGGTTTGCTTGAATTTCATCTAGAATGGTTGTTAGGCTTGATTTTGAGCTGCTGGTGATGAACTCAGTTCTGTCTGCGATTTCTGTTTGAAGATTGCCTGTCCGCATCCTGTTTCCGACAGGGCAGAGTGAAGAAGATGGTGGGTGTGTTAGTGGTACGTGTGGAAATGAATTGCTCTATTGGTTCTGCAAGACCGACAGGCATATCACGAGTTGGGTCGTCTGTGCATTGGGCCTGAGCCAGTGCTGTTGGGTCCGTGAGCTGGGCTTCGAGGATGGTGTTGGACTTAGAAAAGAAAACAGGTTTTGTTTAGGTTTTGTAGTGAATAAAAGGCAGAAAGTTACAGGAGAAAAGAGATCACGCGAGTTTTGGAGAAAGGATTCTCTGCACGCTTTCCGAGACAAGGAGAAAGCTAGGGTTTGGCACGAATTTGGAGGCAGGAGAACTCCACGGATTACTGAGTTTGCTTTTCGTATCAACTTTGAGTTTTAACAACTTATTTTCTCTCAAAGATTTTGTTTTCTTTAGAAACATGAGTTGCTAGTTTTCTTTATTGATTGGGGAGGATTTCAAAACTCCCAAGACATGAGATTTTAATCAATTTTATGCAAGTTAATCTTTCAATATTCTTGTTTTGTTGATTGTCTTTTACCGTGCTATGACCATGAGATGTATGCTAGTTGTTCAAGTGGCCAATTGAATACCTTGTATGCAATTCTAATGCTAGTTTAGAGAGCTCTAATCCGTAATTGTTAGAGTAATCTTAACATAAGTAGTAAAACATTATTTGTTGCAATGGGATGTTGTGGACAATAGTGTGTAATAGACAACCCTAAGTTAACATGCCGAACTTGTGAGCATGTGGTTAGGATCAACCCGATTCATAGAGCATATCGGTTAATTACGTTACACTTTGAGAACTTATTCAAAGTGGCCTAATTGGCTAGAAACGAGTAGAGAACTTATTCTACGAAGTGACCTTGGAATCTAATAGACTAGTTGAACTTGTAACTTGTCTAGGGTTGTTAACAAGCGAAATTATTGAAGATTATACTTGTATGATTAATATTATTCATGCTTGGTTGTGGAGAATGAATCTTTGATCAATGCCTTTATCATAATTTGAATCACAAATTTACTATTTTCTGAATTTTTGTTTAAACAACAACAATCCCAATTCTCATAACAACTTGAACTCACACCTCCCTGTGGATTCGAACTCGACTTACTCCACTACTTCTTTATTGAAATTGTGTTATAGTTGAGATCATATTATTGATTGGTTTGACACACCATCATTTTCCTCTCTCTAAACCAAACTTAATTCTCTCAACCCCTCACAAATGAAGGGTCTCTCACCTCATATAGGTAATTTACATAGTGGGATACAACTAACAATGAAAACGATATCTCTGACAACTATTTTGTCCTCACTCGCTATGGAGTTACATCAGCGACCTTCGTGTTCTCTTCAATACTTCAGCGAGTGTAGCCCTTGAGTGGATAAGGATTGCTGACGCAGACTCCACTCAGTCAACGAGTCAACCTGACAATATATCCATTCTGACTCCTATTGAATGCTCAACTACTTCTCAAATACCCTTTTAGCGACGTGTCCTTTGCTCGGTAATACTCTCTTGCCTTTTTATTCTTCGCACAGCATCGCCGACTGTCTTCTCATCATGAGATGTATCTACCTTCTCTATTCCTGCCTTATTGTCAGCTGTGTTTGTGATTCCATACTTATCCGATGTAATTTTCATATACAACTTCACCTCTAAGATGCTTTTATGGGGTGAAGGTATTTTCTGCACTCACATTTTGCCTTTCTCATTTCCAAGAGCTTAGATCTCCGGGGATGAAACTTCTTTATTCGACGAAAATACCGCCACGACGTTCTCCACTATCTATTATCTTTGCCACGTTCTGCGCATGCCATAACTTCCTTCGCTTTTGACCTGGTGACCTGAAGCACCGGTTCCCCTTCTTTCTCTACTATAAATATTCTTTTTCTCCCATAATCAGATCTACTTTCAACTCATTTTCAAATCTTATTCTCTTTCCTCTGCCGCTGCAAAATTTTTAGAACCACAGCAAAATCTTACTCATTTGCTTACTTTCTTCTTTGATTTGATTTACACACATCTTGAGCTCTTACTTCTTGTAATCTCTTCTAGGATTCTCGATTTCGGTCATCAAATCTTTGATTTGCAATTGTGTTCTTCTTTATTTTCAAAATTTTTCTAACTGTTCATCTTCTTCAATTGTCCATCCTCTTCTCCGGTGACTGCAGCACTTTCTGAGAACTGAAAACTGTTTTAATGGCTTCTTCTACCGTCGCGGTTAAACGCAAAACTCGATCTTCAACAGAGGTTCCAGGAGACTAATCGTCGAATGCTCAGGTGGCAGAGAGTCTTAAAATGGATAAAAAGCCTAACTGGTTGGGTTGGGACGGTTACTGCGAAGATCATAAGGTCCAGAATCATAAGGTTCCAGGAGACTAATCGCCGAATGCTCAGGTGGCAGAGAGTCCTAAAAAGGATAAAAAGCCTAACTGGTTGG
Organism: Papaver nudicaule; assembly: GCA_023529015.1. Taxonomy (NCBI): domain Eukaryota; kingdom Viridiplantae; phylum Streptophyta; class Magnoliopsida; order Ranunculales; family Papaveraceae; genus Papaver; species Papaver nudicaule. The sequence continues at coordinate 25,331 of JAJJMA010252000.1, forward strand.
CTTGGGACGGTTACTGCGAAGATCATAAGGTCCAGAATCAATTCCCAACCATATCTATATGCCTCACTTCTCCGACGACTACTATGACCTTGGAAGATATTCGCCGAGACGACCAGGGCGAAACAAGAGTTGTCGTAGCTTTTGGTCAACTCAGAGCTGGGTTGAAATTCCCCTTGTATAATCTTGAAAACACGTTCATCCTCGATCTTTTACAACGAATCGATAAAATCCCTTTCCAACTCACCAATAATTCTATTCGAGTAATAATGGAATGGAATAGTCGGCGAGAAGGAAAGACAAACTACCTTAAACTCACCAAGAAGGAACGATTTAGTTATAACTCGGAACTGTACACTTTGAAGAATTTCATGTCCCAATATGAGGTTAAACCTTAAGTATTCACTAATGCTAGACTATCATTCAATAGTATTAACCATTACTGGAACAATTAAAACAACCAAGTTATGCAGCAACAAAGTCACTCACAATGAAACTTCAGCAAGATTATCATTTATTATTATTTGTTGACTACACAACCATGACAGATCCAATTAAAACTGAGAAACATAACAAAGCGAGATGGGTATTTCAGTATTGATTCAATTGATTTACCTGAGATGGATGCTAGATCTTGTCTGAATATGTCCTCATCAAAAAATTAAGATAAACCAATAGTTAAGAACAACAAAATCAAATACAAATTTAAGAAACATGCATTAAAACTAACCTCTTGGAAATGAGAACCGTCTGAAGATAACCTCTTGAGATTCCACATTCCTAATGTAGATGCATAAATCTGCCGAGACACGTGTCAGCAGCTCGAGAACTAGGACGAAGGATAAAACAAGACAGTACAACCTACAGAGGTCAGGAGATCTCGTACACTGATGAGTATTCCAAGTCGTAAGATATGGGGAAATGCTAAGTGGAAGACAGCTGGAACAACCTACTCGCTGATGCTCGGAAGCATGAATCTCCACTCTCGGAACCATCTCGGAAGAATCACCGACTTACTCGACAATATCTGACACCCAAGATTGCATACTTTGTCTTATTAGATGTAACCCACTACTCGGCTGAGCCTATATAAGGCGAGCTCGAGCTCATTTGTAAGGGTTAGATCTTTGTTTTGTCTAGGGTTGTATTTGCATGATCCAATCTAGGTTAGTAATTTTACATTCTTTATGTTATGTATACATCTCAACTGTACGAATAAACGATAGAAGCATACTTGATGAATTCATGAGTTTACTTTGGTTACTTTACATGGCTCGATTAACTCTCTCGTTTGGTATACTCGTTCTTGAGATACCCATGAACCCATAGTTTCGATGATTCTCCTAATGGCTGTGGAGTACAAAGTCCTTAAGCAGATTTTGTACACACACAGTTTGGCGCTAGAAACAGGGAGTGATTAAAACAACTTAGGTTTGCCTGTGATTTTTGTGATTTTCAAATTTTTTAGAAAACTTTTTAGTTAGGATTTCCAAGTTCTTTTCTTATATTTCAAAATTTCAAGCTCCAACACCTTGAGTACCTAAAGATTTTGAGCTTTAGAGTGCTTAAGAATTTCGAGTAAATTGTCATAATGATGGACTAGTATTTCTCAAGGAATCTAAGCTTTGAAGCATAAAAATCCAATCAAGATCCACAAAACTTTAGATTGTCTTTCTAATATGTACCACCTACAATGCAACTTAAGGTTACTTTTCCGAACAGTCATGATAAGAGGATATTTTCATCATTTTGAAACAACACAACGTCTTATCTAAAAAGATTAAGAGGGTTAATCCGAAAGAGTTATTGTTTCGAATATGGCAGATCTAGAAAAACTAGGGTTTTCCTGGAAAAATGGCCAACATATTTCAGGAAGACTAATGGACAAACCTAACATAAACAACTTACATGTCAGACCTTTAGGTACACAAAGGACAACCATGGACCTCACTTGTCGGCTATATGTTGCAGGGTCGTTGTCACCAATACAGGGCTCTGAGGATAGATAGCACGATGGAACCACAAAGGGGAAATACATGACAACCAGCTCACTGCAATTCGATGATCCATACGAGAAGAAACGTCAGCCTCCGAAGGAACATTACTGGGGGGATACACAAAAGAGATGCCGAAGGAAAAGAGATATTAATAATCGAGGAAACGAGGAATTTCGAGCCTTGGCAATTGAAACCAGTATTCTTCTCACCCGAGGAGGTGCCTGAGGATGTATCAAGCAACCAACCGCTAGTCATCAGCACAGCTATCAGAAAGAAGCAGATTCCGAGGATATTGATTGATCCTGGGAGCTCTGTGGATGTCCTTTTCGGAGTGGCCTACAGGAAATTCTTTAACGACACACCGATCGTACCTTCAGATTACACAGTATATGGATTCAATGGTAGAGCATCCAGACCAAAGGGAGAAGTATCATTACCAGTACAAGTGGGATCGATGACGTTACACACAACATTTTGCATACTGTATATCGAGTCACCATACAACGCTATCCTAGGGCGACCATGGTTACACGGGCTTTTGGGAGTGGCGTCAACATTGCATCAAAGACTTAAGTTTCCAACTCCCTTGGGCATAGAGGAAATAATCGGTGACACAATGGAATCAAGACTTTGTCACAAGGAGGACATCCAACAAAGACGGTATGCGAGACGAAATCGAAGGGAACGAAGAAGACATGAAAAAAGAGAAGAAACCGAGAAAGAAATTAATCAGATCATCCGAGGAGACAACGAGGCCATCACCAAGGAAGCTCTGAAGGATCCAAGCCCCTTGAGCGAGGACGCCCCAAGCTTCACGCCAACAGAGCCGACAGCAGAGGTAAACCTAGGAACGCCAGAAGACCCTAAGATGGTGAAAATGGGTACACTTATGGGAGAAGCTCATCTATCGGAGCTGGAATATTTGTTGCGCGAGTATGCAGACGTGTTTGCCTGGGAAATGAGCGAGATGCCAGGAATCGATCCGAGCTTGGCCTGCCATCATCTAGACATCAATCCCTCGGCACGGCCATTCAAGCAGCGACCCAAAAAGCTAGCAGACATATATCAGGAGCCGGTGGAATCCGAACTCGACAAGATGATTGCAACGGGAATAATTAAGAAGATACAATATGCGGATTTGATCTCCAATATGGTCATCGTCCGAAAGAAGAACAAAGGAGTGCGAATCTGCATCGATTTCAGTAACCTAAATAAAGCCTGCCCCAAAGACCCGCACCCACTCCCCAGTATAGATCAGATGGTAGACGCCACAGCAGGTCACGAATTATTAAGTTTCATGGATGGCTACTCGGGTTATAACCAGATACCATTAGCAATGGAAGATCAAAAGCATACAACATTCATTACAACTAACGGGTTATACTGTTACACTCACATGCCATTCGGCCTGAAAAACGCTGGGGCCACTTATCAAAAATCTATGGAGAATATCTTTCGTCCTTGGTTAAAAAAGATTGTAGAGACCTACGTTGACGACATGCTGGTGAAAAGTAAGAAAACAACGACCCACGTGGGGGATTTAAGGGAAATATTGGAGAAGATGCGCCAAATCAATATGAAGATCAACCCAGCAAAGTGTATATTCAGAGTTACCTCGGGAAAATTCTTGGGGTACATAGTTACGAAAACAGGGAACGAAGTAGATCCGTTAAAGGTACAGGCAATCAGAGACATGCCGTCACCAACAACCATAAAGGACGTGCAAGCTTTGAATGGAAGAATGGCAGCATTGAGCAGATTCATTTCCCGATCGTCAGACAGATGTAAGGAATTCTTTAACATCTTGAAGAAGGGAGAAAAATTCATATGGACAGACGAGAGGGAAGCGGCATTTCAGGGAATCAAAAATTATCTTGCAAGCCTGCCACCTTTACATCGCCCAGAGAAGGACGAGGATTTGAGACTTTACATTGCAGCCAATTCGGACGCCATAAGTGCGGTCCTCGTAACCACAAGGGAAGGTGAGAAACCAATCTATTACATCAGTAGAACTCTATTTCAAGCAGAAAAGAATTACACCAAGTTAGAACAACTAATCCTATCACTGGTAGTAGCGACTCAGAAGCTCCGAACGTATTTTCAGGCTCACAAAATTACACTGTTAACTAAAACTCCGATAGAATCAGTTCTCAAAAACACCCAAGTAGCTGGACGAATAGCAAAATGGAATGCACAAATAGGACAGTATGATGTTTTCTACGAAATCTGTACGGCACAAAGATCGCAAGTAATAGCAGATTTCTTGGCAGCATTTCCGGTAGCAGAAGAAGAAGAAGAAAGCGAGCCGATATTGGGGATGGAAGAAGAAGAAGAGCAAGAAGAATTACTAGAGAATTGTCACCCCCGAAGGTGGGAGGTATACATTGACGAATCGGTAAACAGGGATGGCCGAGGAATAGGCATAGTATTCATTTCCCCCGGGGGAAGGCGAATGGTATACTCCCTGCGAATAGAATTCGAGGAAACAAATAATGAAATGGAGTACGAGGCGATAATTCGTACGTTAAAATTAATGATAGAAATAAAGATTCGGGAAGCCAGGATCACAACGGACTCCCAACTCGTAGTTAGGCAGCTAGACGGAAGTTATCAAACAAATGATTCGCTACTTAAATACAAAAAGAAGGCAAGGAGCTTAATGGCAGGAATACCAAACCTAAAAATCAGACACAAGCCGAAATGACAACAGGCATGCGGACGCGCTGGCATTCATTGCGTCAAAAATCACAGATCCGATTTCAAAAGTCGTCCGTGGAGGACTTCGAAGGCGAGTAGGTAATGGCAATCGAAGGAGAAATCGAGGACTAGAGGCAGCCGATCAAACGATACCTGGAAAATAAGGAACTGCCGAGTAATCCCTTGGAGGCACATAAAATAATTAGCCGAGCAGGAAATTATAGGATCCTCGACGGGGTCCTCTACAGACAATTATACTTAGGCCCCCTCTTAAGGTGTGTCCATCGATTAGATGGAAGGATGCTCATGACAAACTTCACATCGGAGAGGTAGGGACCCATGGTGGAGCAAGATCTCTAGCCCAAAGAACCAAAGCTCAGGGATACTATTGGCCATACATGCGCGCAGATGCAAAAGACATATCTCGGAAGTGTGACGTCTGTCAAAGATTCGCAAAAAGGATACATGCGCCAGCCACAAACTTGAACTCGGTTCGAAGCCCATGGCCATTCGCAAAATGGGGGTCGATATAGTAATACTTTTCATTCCTGGGTCTGGACAGCGCAAATACATCATCGTCGCAACTGACTATTTCACCAAGTGGATTGAAGCAAAAGCATTAAGGAATCACACGGGGCGAGAAGTCTTCACCTTCTTTTGGGAAAACATATTTTGCAGATTCGGCGTTCCCGCTGAAATAGTATCGGGAAATGGAACGGAATTTTTAAGCGCTGACGTCAGGGAACTGATGAACCAATATAACGTAAGGCTGGGAACCTCCACCCCGATCTACCCACAAAGCAACGGTCAGGCAGAATCAACTAACAAAACAATAGGGGAAAATCTGAAGAAACGGGTTTTGCCACACAAAAAATAGTGGTGCGAGCATCTCCACAACGTCTTCTGGGCATTGCGAACCTCACGAAGGGAAGCAACAGGCATGACCCCATTTCACCTTACCTTCGGAACAGAGGCAGTGCTACCTACCGATATCATGCTACCAACGGATAAACATAAGACGTGGGAAAAAAATTTAACTGCAGATCTGATTTATGCAAAGCTAGACGACTTGGAAGAAGATAGAGAAAGCGTTTTACAACACATAATCAGTTACCAGCAAAGGTTAGCTAAGGAGTATACCAAAAAGGTCATAGAGCGGTAATTTCAGCCTGGCGAGTTGGTCTACGAGAGATACCTTCGTACCAAAAGGGAAATGCAGGAAAATTGGAACCAGTATGGGAAGGTCCCTTCAGAATAAAAAAAGTAGCGGGGAAAGGAGCTTACAAGTTAATCGACGAAGATGACAACACGGGATTAGGCAATGAGTGGAACGCAAAGTACTTAAAGAAATATCACTCAAAAAATGCAATGTATTACGAAAATTAGACTTCAAATGGCAAGTAATTATTTTAGGTACTGATTTTTACTCTTATCAAAGAAATCCGAAAATAACCTTGATACGGCAGGAAAAGTCCTCGAAAAAGTAGGCACATAAAAGACCCCGAACGGTAGGCACATATAAGTCCTCGAATGACGGGCATATCCCTCGCATGGTAGGCATCGAGCTGATGTACGTATAAGCTGTCATGGCCCCACAGTTTACACGACACAATACTCAACCCACAAGACACCCCTATAGTGGTGGATGCACTGAATCTAAGCTACTTAAGCTAAGAATCAGATGGATCCACTACCATTGCGACCACTGGGACCTCCTCATTGAGGCGTCGCGGGGACAATAAATGGGATTAACATCTGCCTTTAAGGCGGATGGAACCCCGAGGCAGCTGATAAGCTTGCATTCATGGGAATGTTAGGCAAGTCATGCAGCCGAGGGACCTCCAAGTTATTAAAACTCTGCCATAAGGAGAGGCAGACGAGAAAAGGAAGAATCGGATTCTAGGACGCGATAGGAGAACAGTACCATGTCTAATCTCCAGCCTTGACCGGCACTCCCATTGAGTTATACCTTATTACTGAGACCAAAAATCACAGTTGCCCTACTAAGGACAATGGGGTCATCAGAACACTATTAAGTTCCCTCGGAAGATACTGAGCTATCTTCGTAACCCACCTTATGTACCAAGGAAAACTGGAGGATTCATGGTCTGGATAGCCTAAATCCCTGCTCGGGATAGGCGGGTAGCTTACAGCCTTTGGGAAGGGTGATCCGCAGCCCCCACTAGCTTGGTTTACTGCCTCCCATATCGAAGTAAGCCCCGGAGTCGCATTCTAAGTAACCTTAGGACTGCCGAGAATAGAATAATATCTCCATAGAAATTCGCAAAAAAAGGACAAAATCTTCCATTAAAAACTGGGAAAGATACAGTCTGCGGGGAAAGCTCGCAAGGAGATTTTAACAAAAAGTAGAAGCAAACAAGATAAAAAACAATAGAAGCCATGTCACATCCTCTACGCAGAATTTTGAACAACTTCGCCAGCTTGAGTATCTTCGGCAAAATGAGTATCTTCGGCACCCCCAGTAGCATGGTATTGAAAATCGGACGATTCCCGAGTTGAATCGTCCGATTCGAGTCACTTATCTACCAAATCGAGATGACTCGCACTTGTGAATCGATTTGGTTGTGAATCGGGGTATTTGGCCTTCGGTCAACGATTTCTGACTTTTGGCCACGTCTAAAACTTGTATCAAACGAAAAATGTACTGAAAAATTAAGAATGAGAGGGCATGGGACCGATCCCCATACCTCTGGGTTGGCTAGTCACTTATGAACCACTACACTACGCTTCATTTTTGTGATTATACTGAACTTGTTTAGCATTTATATGGTTAATATGAGTTCATTTTAATTATAAATTGAAATTCTAGCAACCTAATATCTTATATAACTCATTCAAGACAATAATATATGAAATATATATGATATTTATAGGCGCATATACGAGTCAAAAATCAACCATGAATCTACGATTCACGTTTCAATACACGATTCGATCCGCAAAAATAAAAAAAACGATTCGTTCCGCGATTCACGATTTCACAACCTTGCCCAGTAGTATCTCGGGCTTCTGGCTTCGAACTCTCCTTGCCACCACTAGTAGCCCCATTTTCAACATCCCTTCTCGGCCCTTCAAGGCGATCTCCTTTCACTGTCGTAGACTTCTCAGTATCATTTGGCATCTCGCCCCCACTTACACCACCATCAGGCCTCTCGCCCTCAGCTCCTGTCTCCCCACCTTTCTTACCATCACCTTCACTACCAGTATCATTTCCACCATCAACACTACCCTCGTCATCATTACCTTCATCTCCATCATCATCATCACTTTCCTCAGCTTCCTCTACTGCCAACCTCTCCATTCGCCCTTCTTTGGATCATATCCGCCACCACCAGTTGGACTCGAGAAGGTGTCATTAAGATGTCATTGGTCTCCAAGATAGCATCGGGATCCTCAGCTCCATCGTGATAGTTTGGGGGTTTCATGCCGAAATCCCTAAACAGTTCGCGAGTGTGCGACCGACTGAATAAGCCCGCCCTTTTAGACTCCCCTTCAGCATGACGCTTTAAGGAAACAACTTGGTCCTTAAGAAGACTAATCTCTTTTTCCTTTGACTCCAGTGCATCTCGATGGTTTTCATTTGATAACCCAATATCCTCCTTTGTTTTCTTCAATTCATTCTCCAATCTCGACACTTTTTCTGTGCGTACTTTCAGCTACTCGGCAAGAGTATCACGCTCGTTGGTGGCGTTAACAAGCTGTTTCTCCAACTCAGTCTCGGCCTTCCGGTATTTAACAAGCTCGGAGGAAAGGTCAACATTCTCACCTCGAACACTTTCTCTCTCCTTATCAAGACGGGCAATTTCTTTCCCGTGAGAGTCAGCCAGGTTCAACAGAGAAACGCCATGGCGATAATACTACAACGCTGAGGTAAAGCAAATTAGAAAACAAACAAGAAAAAAATAAACAAGAAAAAAATAAACAAGCAAAATCAACATAGCGATACTCACCCCCTCCAAGATAACTTGATGCTTGGGAATATCAGCATCGAAAGTGGCAAAATCAAATTCTCCAGCAAAAGCTTGGGACAGGAAACTGGCAAGGCTCGGATCCAATTGACCCTTGGAAGAATTCTTAGCATAAACTCTCAAGTGATCAGCAACATCCCGTGCAAACGGACGAGCCTGAGAACAGATCTCCATAAACTCCGGAATCTCCCTCTCGGAGTACTTTCGACAAGAAAATTTCAAAGGCACGATAGGAGAGGACGCCGATCGGCGCAACGCCGAGGCATCAACTTCATCCTGATTGGTCCCATAAACATTCAATTCCAAACCAGAATAGGGAAGATCCAACTCATATTCAACAACAGCAGTAGCAGAGGCAGCAGAGACACTTACCATCTTAGGAGAAAGCTTCCTCCCTTGGGATGGCTCGGGCTCAGTGGTAGCATTTACCTCCGAGGAGTCCCTGGGAGGAGACTTCCCCTTGCCTTTGTTCCGAGAATTGCGCCGAAATAAGGAGACATCCTCGTCATCTTCAGTGGCCTTGTCCTCAGAGCCGACTACGACAGCAACGGAAGAGCTCTGGATCCGAGGCACCTCGGGAACTTTGGTCATCGTCTTATAAACAGTCGCATTCGCTAAAGCAGCGCTCTTCCGAGATGGATTAGCAAAATAATACTTCATCTTTGTTCCACCAACAACCTCTTTCACCGGCTGCAAAGTAGCCAACTTATCAGGAAACAAACAGAGGCAAGTATCAATACTCTAAACCAACCGTATCCTAAATGTTTGTTACCAGATTACTCGCCTCCTTTGCAGCAACAACTCGATTGGGCTTCCTTTTCCTTTTTCTCTTTCCATCACCTTGTCCTTGGTCTTGATCTGAGTTCTGCTCCGGGTCCTGTTCCTCGTCCAATTCTTGATCTTGATCCTCCCCTTGTGCCTTACTTCTCTGTTCAAGCTCAAAAGGGAGAACGTAAGAAAGTTATCTCAAAAGAAACAAAGAAGTTTAGATAGAAATATCATACCTTCGCTAGGTAGGCGGTAATCTTAATCTCGGAATCCTTGCGCTCCGCCTCGGAAAAGTACATAGAGTAACACTCGACAGGAGGAAAGGAATGCTTGTCTTTGAAGCTGGTGCGCTTAACCCGATTTTCAACATCAGAATAGCCAAAAAGGATGGGACCCTCAACGAGTACGGGCTTGGTATACCAAACGTCATCGCTGGAATGCCTTAACAACAAATTCCTCTTCGTCCTCGAAGGATCGACATCGTCAAGAACGCGAGGGGCTCGTTGGACCTTGCAAAATCTTACACCCCAGGGGGCAGTCTCCTTGATCAAACCAAATTTAGCTTCATAGTGCTTAAAGAAGTTATTAGCAGTCCAATAAGAAGTAGGTTTCGAGCCTTCGGGAAAGACTTCGTAATAATTTGATCTACCCTCCGAGCGGGCCACCCACTCACTTATGAGGCGAATAGAATTGCAGTTCAACTGCATCACCCCTCGGGGAGGGGAGATGCGAGAGTATATCTCGTAGAACAGAGGATTCTCGGGGTTGTACAAAGGAATAGGGAGACCAGCTCCGAGCTGTTCTCCGGTAACAATGATTTTATTATTTTACTACACTCATACTTGGCGACAAGTTCTGGAGACAAAATAACATCCTTAGAAAATTCGATACAAGTAAAAAGCTCGGAATTAAAACCCAGATGTCTCGCCCTTTCCTCCTATGGAAGCGTATGATCGATCATCTTATGGGGAAGAATTTTCGCCTTAACAGTAGTAGCAGACGGTTCGCCGGAAACACCACTCTTTTTGGGGGCCTGAAACACAAAATGGAAAGAGTCACTACACGTCAAGAGAATTAAATAAGTGGGTGCAAAAGGCAAATAAGGATTTACCATGGTTCCCTGAGAGATATAAGAACCCAGAGGAGAAGAAGTTAACAGAAACTTTGAAGAAGAAGAATAAAAGCTAACCAAGGAGGGAGAAAGGAAGTTTAAATAGGGAAGAATCTTGAACCGGCGCAGCAGGCTAAAAGGTCAAAAAGGGGCGACAGTTTCAAAATCATAAAGAAGAGAGATGTGTGTCAGTCGAGAAAAACAACCAACTGGACACGTGTCGGAAAGAAGATCGCTAGAAGATTTCCTTCCTCGGATACTTTGCAGATCTCCAAGTAAGGAAAGAGGCAAACTGTAAATGCATAAATCTTCCGAGACACGTGTCAGCAGCTCGAGAACTAGGACGAAGGATAAAACAAGACAATACAACCTACAGAGGTCAGGAGATCTCGTATAGTGATGAGTAGTCCCTGTCGTAAGATCGGGGGAAACGCTAAGTGGAAGACAGCTGGAACAACCTACTCTCTGATGCTCGGAAGCATCAGAGCTCCACTCTCGGAACCATCTCGGAAGCACCGACTTAGTCGATAATATCTGACACCCATGATTGCATACTTTGTCTTATTAGCTGTAACCCACTACTCGGCTGAGCCTATATAAGGCGAGCTCGAGCTCATTTGTAAGGGTTGGATCTTTGTTTTGTCTAGGGTTGTATTTGCATGATCCAATCTAGGTTAGTAATTTTACATTCTTTATGCTAGTATACATCTCAACTGTACGAATAAACGATAGAAGCATACTTGATGAATTCATGAGTTTACTTTGGTTACTTTATATGGCTCGATTAACTCTCTCGTTTGGTATACTCGTTGTTGAGATACCCATGAACCCATAGTTTCGATGATTCTCCTAATGGTTGTGGAGTACAAAGTCCTTAAGCAGATTTTGTACACACACCTAAGGTCATCTAATATCTAACCCAATTTCTAGTTAACCATAAACTCATAAATCTCAGCTTTATAAGACTACTGTATATTATACCATCCAATTCTAAACTTGCAAGGCCTAAAGGGGTTATAGACTGACTATAAACCTGTATTTATATGTATCACTCAAATCAATTAATCAATTGTTAATAATATGCACAACTGTCTATACATACACGATAGATGTGCGCTCACCATCCTGGCTGCACCGATAGTGATTGATAGTCCACCAAAGAAGAATGAACCCCAGATGATGAAAAGCAAGATTATGGCACCCGTCCCACTCTGATACCTTCCATAGATTGCACAATAAAGTATCTATGATGACATAAATGTTCACACGGTCTCATTGTTCACATTAATATCAGTACTTTGGATCCTGTGTAATCAAAGATATAAATTAGCAATAAGAATGAAAGAACAAAAAGAACAATATTTTGAGAAATCTATAGCCGAAAAATGAATCTATGTTATAAGAGCGAATGGTGTTTTTTAGCTTGGACGGCATCCGTATTTCGGGGAGTCAACTGGTGGTTCAGATTCAATCTATCAAATGGCTCAAAATATATGATCTCACACCCCTCTCACACTTCAGCCGTTACACTTTGTATTCCTCTCACTCTCATTACTCGACGTCTGAACCTCCTCTTTGTCTTCCCATTGTTCTTCACATTCAAGAGCAAAGGCGTTACGGTTCCATAAATTTAATCTTCGTTATGAAAACAAATCTTCAGAGGTTATGATGCAGGTTATTGTCAAAGGATTTTGGTTGATTCAAAGTTAGGGTTCTTCTTTACACTGATTTTTCTTTTGTTAGTATTATTATGTTCTGGATTTTAAGAAATGTTTTTCGGACCAAAGTTAGGGTCATCGTATTTGGTGAATTTCATGTTCGATAATTTCATGGTTTAACATATCAACCTACGGGAAAATTGTCTGATTCAGCTAAGGTTCCATTTGCAGCTTTTGATTTGATGATTGAAACATCAACAATTTAGGTCTTGAAGGTTTCTTTTACACATACAGTTCAATTAAGCATGTCGATAACAGTTCGATTTACATAATTGTCTAGGGTACGATCTTTGGTCTATGAAAGACTAAAGAGCACCACAAATACATTACTGATTTGAATGATCTTCTTCTTTAGGACTCCAAAGAGGCGTCATTGGAAAAATTGTACCATAAACAGGAGGACAGAACCGAAGAGCGCTTAACACAATCAATCGTAATATAATGGGAGGACCCCCTCATCCTCAATGTCAAGCTAACAAACAACCAGCATTATCCGAGTAAATAAAATTTCTGTAAAACCCCCAATCTTTTCATACTGAAGTTTCTTATCTTCCTTTGCATATATTCTTTTATCTAAAACCTCAAACCCTTTGTATATAAACCATTCAGTTTGTAATAATAATCCTGGGCATCGACCTATTACAAGGTCAGAACAAAACCCTTTGTTTCAAAAACGTATTTTGATTTCTTTTATGTTTTGGTTTACATCATCTCCACAGGTATGTTCCAGAAACTTGGCCTAAGAGGCTTGAAACCATTTACTGAATGGTTTTGAGCACCGAAATTTGACTAAACACAAAGCACTGGAAAGGTGTTGTTGATAAGTCGACTTTGTTGGGATGGGAATCAATTGGTCAAATCTCCAGAACATATTGAACATGAAGGACATGCCTTTTCATGAACAAGGTTGACTGGGGTTTGAGTTTTGCTCATATGGTTCTTCTCGGAATATAATTTAATGCCTTGCTTTTGTAGATTTGATTTAGATGTCCTTTATATATTTCACTCCTGAGAGAGTACATAAGTTAGGCAAAGAAACAATTTTGTTTCTCACAGTAGGTTTGCATTTATTTTTCAAATTCCAGATAATTAACATGATACCTGGGGTTAAAAGATCCAAAAGAGGAAAAAACTGCAATTCAACCCTTATGTTAATTAAGCTATTTAATACTTGCACTGGGTACGTTGATTGTCAGACATATGTGGTTTAATCCACATTACACCCAAATAATAATTTGCTACTCTCTTTGGATTTGTATATTATTCGTGGTTTCCTTTGTAAATTTATTTGGGTGAGCATACCTTCATTTTTCGTTAATTGATTCATCATCTATTTTTCAAGGTTGTGAAGTTTGCAAGCGGACCGCTATTGCTCAGATGGTAAGATATGATTTAACTACTCTAGAATGATTTGCTTTCACTTGATTGTTTGCTTTAAATCTTTCATTTGTTTACTTCTTATCTTCTGTTTAATTAGGCTCTTCGCATTAACGAAGAGATGCGTGTATGACAATACCCTCTGAAAGCCACATTTCAGAATCATGTATTTAGGTGCCTATTGAATTTTACCAACACATATTTGTGTTGTCAATGTTAACACTATTATGAAAAAAAATCCAATTACCAATATTGCATTTAACATATTTGATTGTATTTGACGGGACCGCCGATTGTCTTTTTCAGTTTTAATTCATATCTTTCAAAGATAAACTGGAATTTGTTTCAGGTGGCAGGAAGGTGAGTCTACAGGAGCTACTCAAGGTAATAACACTTTT
>JAJJMA010252000.1:44382-57546 GCA_023529015.1 Papaver nudicaule
CCTTCGACCGACAATATGCGATGTAATCACTTTATATCGTCCTCTAAAGCTTGGTTATAGGAGTGAAACAGGCGGAAAAAACCCCAGCTGAAAAAGGATGCCGATGAAGAGGTTTTTTCTGGTTTGTACTCCCTCTGTTTGTTTATTTTAGTCCTAATTGACAAAGTCAAGATATTACGGAGACCAAGGGATTTCCCAAAGTATCCTTGCATTATTACCAAATTGACTAGTATTACAAACAATTGTTAATTTTAGTTTTAATAGGTAATAATGAAATGGGCAATGAAATCAAAAACAAAAATGGAAACAAGATAAAAAATAAATTTATCTTTTAACACTTGGACAAAATATAATTTCTCAAATATGGAATGAAGGATAAATAAAAAAATATGATGTTAATTTTGTTTCCTTATTATACAAACTAGTTGTCCAGCCCGTGCGTTCGCACGGGCCTAAGTCCCTAAGCCTTCTAGCTCACCGCGATTTATACTAAAGGGGATTGTTCGAGTCCATCACTGGTTTCGTTAATTACAACTTTTTCCATTTCAAAAAAAATTGAATGTGAGAGAACTAATAAATCAGAGAGGAATTGCTTCATTTCTGTGATGAAATAGTTTGATTTGAACGATATTGATTTCGTAAGAATTTGTATTTCCAAATACGAATTGATTGCAGAAGAACATTTGGTAATATTCCATTATCAGGGATACCGATTAAGGTAGAGTTTTCTTTTAATTTGATGTCTACTCATGATATATACTAAAGTTGATGCTTTGTTTGTGCTTGATTTGGTTAGTTTCATCAATTGAATCTTAGGGCTCTCACTCTAATTTTGCTGTTAACCTAACTTTTTTTCTTTATTTGGGTTGTCGACCCTAAAATTGACTTCTAAAAGACTGGGTTTTTGTTAATCTCTGTATTGAAAAAGAAATTGCAAAAAATCCTGTTGAAATTCGATCAAAAATTGATGTAATGTGACCAAATTGTGAATAAGACTAAATTTATGAATTTAGTTAAGATTATGATGAAGTAAAGAACAGATTACGCTTAATTGAGCTTGAATTTCCAAAAACAGTCTATATAATGTATAAGTATGTAAAGTACTAATGCATAAGTATGAATTTCTACTAATTGAACAGGTTCTGTCCAATTAAGCTTGAACAATTTGTAAAGAACGAATGCATAATTATAAATTGGTCTAGTTCCTGTGAAGTTGCCTGAGATAAGGTAGGGCGTCTTGGTACCACAAATTTAATTCTTTTGGATAGGGTCCTGCCATTGGCAATAGCGAGGTTCTCTCCTTGGCTCTGTTGTGTATCTCATACATCAGCTTGTCTATTGCTTCCTTTTTCTTGTTAAGATAGAAGTTGTCTGCTAGGTATTCCTGTCGTTGTATAGGTGCATGTTCCTTGGGTCTGTCACGAATCCGAAAAGCAAAATACCTTGTTAGTGATGGTGTTTCTTTTACGCTCTCCTTGAACCCAAGACCTTGATGCCGGTCCAATCTTTTTTTCTTTGTTTTCCTTCGATCTGCATTGAAAATAAAAAATAAAATTGATTAGATACACAACTACAGTTCTAGGCTGTCTGACAGAAAAAAATTTCTTACCTGTGGGAGCCCTATGTTTCTGGCGTTTTTTTTTTTATGGAGATGTGTATGACCCTAGCACTCTCTTTATATATATATATATATATATATATGCTGTTTTGTGTTGTTATTGGCGTTTTTAGACATGTTGGTTTATGAGTTTGATTATACATCTTGGACCCCGCGTGGAATGATGACAATACAATCCTTTTTCCTTTCTTAATTTTTGCAACTCCTTTGAGAAGTGCATCTTTTAACCCACTGTGTTGGAATGGTTCACAAAGGCATGATTAGCCTGAGAATGAGCAACAAAATTCTCTTCTCTTTTGATCGACACAAATTTGACACCATCAAGTCTCCTAGCATGCGCTCTGATTTGGAGGAATAGGTTATTCAGCCTCCAGTTACTGACAGACTTCTCCCCGTTCAACACTTTGATCGCAGACTCGGCATCACTTTCGATAACAACATTCTGCGTATGAAGGAGAACATCAAATTCAGTGGAGAGCATCACAACTCTAGTTTCAGCCTCCTCGAGACTTTGGGCAGTATGAAAGGTAGTACCACTCCCTCCAAATTTAGCTTGAGAATTTCTAGCAACGACAGCGCAACCGGCCTTGAAGTTTTTATAAGCAGCGTTGACGTTGAGTTTGATCCAATTAGCATCAGGAGGACTCCATTTAGCAGCTACTTTCTTAGGCTGAATACTCATATTTTTTAACTCTTATTTACTTTTCAGTCCTACCCTATGTGTAGCTCAATTCTTATTTTGTTGTTTATCACTCACTTTAACATAGTAATAGCAAGAACGAAAAATATTACTTGCAAATATTCTACCTCGTGTCAAACTGGGATGTAAAAGTGGCACCTACCTGGACTAAGGCCATCAACACAAAGTGTTTCAACAAATTATTAGGTTTTATCTTCCTGTAAGAACGATTTTGGAGCACTGCAAAGGAGAGAATCAAATAGTACAAACACATAACTGAGTAGTGAGTATTCACATCCAAATTATCAGAGATTTTAAAATATACCTTCATCTATGAACTATATATTTGCCTCTTAGCACAATATACCTTTGCAACTCTAATTGGTAGCATTGCTGACTTGTTGGCGTTTTTTGGGTGCAACTCTAATCGGAGCCATTAATCAGACTAAGATACTATGACATTTTTAAATCTACCCCCATTTTGCACTAAGTAATGCAGAGCTAATATTTCCATCAGAACCATGTAAACTTTTAACCAACTTGCCATCTGTGGGAGTCGAACCCACAACTACATGGTTGAGAACCATGTGCTCTTCCATTTGAGCTACGACGGCCAGTACAATTTCCCTAACATAATGATATATAAGTGCAAATAATTCATAATTACAAAGGGATAGCAAGAAGAAAATTCACAAATCCCTGATCAGGCGTTGCTGCCGTAAACCATCAAACAAAAGAAGAATATTTTTTTTGTGATTTCATCCCTGCTAATGTGTATCTTTTTCCTTAGGAGTTATCTCTCCGATGACTCTTACAAATGGCTTTATAGTTCTCCAATGACTCCTGATCTTAACATAATTTGCCTTGTCGAAAAGAAAAGAAAAAAGTCATCAGTAATTTTATAGTGAACCTAAGTTTCAAAGCCCAAGCCATAAATCCAATGCTACTCCATGGTGCATAGCAAACCCATAAAGCCATAAAGCGTAAGTTTCATGCTTTCCAAACTTGTATAAATATGCATGTATCATCACACAAACTTGAAGAACTTTCCTACCTTATAATCTAAATGACTAAATTTATACTTTCCTACCTAATCTAACTACTCTAATCTAACAAAACATAAAGCCAAAAAAGTTTGCAACCAAGTATAAGATCATTACACCAAAAGGAAGAATATCAAAATATATTAGATGATGTTACCGACTTATATGGCATTGACCATATGTGGTGCTTCTTATCCGCTTCTGCACAGGCAAAAGGCTTTCAGCAAAAATCCTTTCCATTTTAGGGTAGTCGTCAGTATCTCGATTTGAGGATGGAGTACAAAAAGGAAGAAAGATAGTACCTGATCGCTTCCGATAATTACTGCAAATGATTCTGTCAAATAGTAAAACGATTCCATTTGTTTTCAAGCGGCTAAAGATCCATTAAACTGTCCAGGCATCTGCGTTCTTCCATATCAAATAGTGCCTACCCTCAATCTTCTCAGCCTAGTAGACACTGTACAAATTTATAACATCCATAATCGTGGATTGGTCTCCAAAAAAACTCAGATAAATGAGCTTGGGATTAAAACAAATAATATAAAAGGAAATTATGTGGATTCAATATCTTTGTTGCACTTGAAATTGTTGTACGTTTCCCCTCTTCTTTACCCCAATACAATTCAATGACAACTTCACTTTTGCATGTCAGAGAAGAAGCAGGATCAGCACATTCGGAGATCATCTACAGCAAACAAAAAGATAAATTAGTAACATAATAACAACGACATCACCCTGGCATGAAAAGCATTATTGGTCAGCAACAGATACCAATATAGCATTCAACTATAATGAAAATTAAGGGTTTTAGAAATCCAGACAACCCATTCTTCCGTATCAAATAGTGGTTACCCTCAATCTTCTCAGCCTGGTAGACAATATACAAATTTATAACATCCATAATGTGGACTGCTCTACAAAATAAATCAAATTAATGAGTTTGAATCCCAAAGAAACCAAATTACTAATATCAAAACAAAACAATTAGCTGTAAGAAAACAAACACAACAATCACTATAAAAGAGTATTTTCAACAATATTAGAGTGGTTACTGACCTGGTCCTTTGGCATTCGTTTTTTTAATACGCGTTCATTGCGCTCCCGTTGTATTCTTGCCTGTCGTTCTGGTTCTTGATGCTCCCTATCCCGTCTCATATTTTCCTCCACTGCAGCCTGCAATGGTATATCAAAACGAATTACAACTGGCATTGTTCTAAATACAAAGCTAATTTCCCCAAAACACTACACCCAATGTTCCATGTACTATCAAAGTATGAGTATCCGACGTGATAATTTCATTACAAAGTTCTGAATACTGCTGTGATAGTAGGCCAATTTCAGTTTACGTGTTTTTAAACTGAAATGAAAAGAGAGCATTTTTTTAAAGGAAAGTATAAGAATCAAAATTAAAACAAATATATAATTTTGAAAAGAGAGCAAAAAAATGGCAAGCTTTTGGCTGAATACTTCCATGGAAAAATAATATACACCAACACAACGTACATATAGGATAGCAATGGTACACAATCACCCAAGTCAGACCCAGGATAGTATTCTATCTACATTTTCAGCGTCACACGTACTGGTCACCCTAATAACCCATTAACTCTGCAACTACTCATCCATTTGCATTAAGGGCATAGAAACCTTTCTAGTTTTCCAGGGCGCTAGCTATAAGACAGAAACCCAAGCATTGTGAGACTAATATTGAGATTTGATTTAACAGTTAAAATATGGCCTAGGCATGATTATTAAGAAGCGAGAAGATCAATCATAATTCATGTACAGTACGTAAGTTCTTAGAGCTTACGTCGACCAATTTAAGCAAAAGAACCTAACTCTAAAGGTTAAAATTGCATTAACGAAGGTTCAATTTAATTCATTTGGCACAAATAGCCTATGCTAAGAGTGGTAAGAAACACACAGACACGGATAATTAAAAAAGTGCAGAACTTGCTACCAAGCTTCATTACAGATTCTTCCATAAAATATTGGATACTGTGAACAATGCGAAATAAAACAAAGCAACCGTGTTCTAATGCAAAAGCTACATACATATTGTGCACATACCTTGAATCAAACTAATTTGTACTGACATAAATGTCTTGAAATTCATAGCACCGAGAAGCAAGGGTGAAATATAACAGCACTGATGCTTACAACAACTGGTCCCTGTGAAAGCTGTGATTTCAAGACATCTCTTTGTTGTTCAACGCCAACCCCTGCAACTAATAGATTAACACATTCGTTTAGTCCACGATTAGGAAGGAATGAGACAAATCCTCTTGTTCAGATATGTGGATTTCATTTCTGGGGCAAGCACTCCCATACCTTATGGAAAAAGAGGACCCGGGGAATTCCTGGTACACCATAACAGGATTTTATTTGTGGGGCAAGCACTCCCATACCTTATGGAAAAAGAGGCTCCAGGGAATTCCTGGTACACCATAACAGGGAGACCACAAAACCCGATCCGTCCAGTTTGTTATGTCATACAATTCTGAACCAATTAATCAGCAAATGATGAGCACAAAGGCATGTCAGTGGAGCACTCTAGGTGACTGTCTCCACAAATCCACTCCGTCTAGACAAAGAAAAAGAAAAAGTTCAGTTCGTAATAATCCACATACCAAAATCCCATAATCACTTTGAACCCTCTAAAATGTGCGGTAAAGAGTACCGATTACCTTGTAAGGACGACTTCTTTTAGCGGAATTGTACAACTGCATACCAAAAGAACTGTATTATTCACCTGCATATCAAAACATTACCGATGTGAAGAGGATGAACTTATACAACATGCACAGACTAACCAAGAGAACGAAACCTCTATTGTTATGCTGAAACCTCTACGATGCACTTTCGATCGATCCTCTCTAGAAAATCCATACCCTACATATCTATGCTATCGGATACGATACAAAAGAAAAGAAAGAAAAGAGAAATGAAAGATGGCAACTTCGAGATGGAATTCATGGTTGCAAACTTCTCAATATGCTTTACGTACAATCACACATAGCCTTCAATCAACCTTCAGAGCTGATTGAAAATGATTAGATTTCTGAATTTCATAAGCCCAACTACAACACCAAAATCACAATCAACTTACCTGAAACCCATGCACCCTTGATCATGTAACCTCCTCCTTAAGAGATAGAAACCGCATTTTGATAAGAAAAAGAATATCACTCATATATAATTATTAATCTAATTAGATCATCTATGAGTTAGTTTCCGCATAAGTCTCTTTGAAGATGGGATTAAGACTGAACCTTCACATTTGGCGTATAATCAAAATGTACAAAATCTCAAAGAAAAGTCAAACTTATCCAAGAAAAAAAAAAGTGAAAAAAAAAGTAAGAAGGAAATAACCTCTGTAACACTTCCCCTTTCCCATGTTCTTAAGAAGCCTGTTCCACGACTTTCAAATTATATCTCAAGTTGCTTCCACTTTAGAACCAACTTTCAACTTCCACCAAAATGAGACCCCCTTCTTATTCATACACTCCATAATTCCCCAGCTTTTATCTCATTTTCTTCCGCTTTTTATCTCATTTTCTTCTGATTTTATCTCATTTTCATCTGACCAGTAAAGTAACTAATAATAAACGTACCTGGTTCCTCAAAGTTGTGTATCCTTTCAAAGAGATAGATGGCCTCGTCGGTGTATCCATGGTGCATATAACCCTACAGTATCATCCTATTACATGCAGGATCAGTTTACAATGTAAGTGTTAGTAAGTAATATAAATGTAAGTATGAAGTAAGTAATATAAAGTAGATTGAGCAGGACGTCGTAAGCATTATCCATCTTTAGTCCAGTAAATAGGCTTTATCAGTAATATGGAGAATCACAGGGTACTATGTATTTCTCGCTAACCAAGATTTCCCTTGAATATGAACCTGGTACCTATTCATAAAATTTTGATGAGAGATGGAAATGATCTTTACTATATAAAATCAAGGTTAATAAAATGCATCAAAGTTTGTTTTCTACATATGATACTCCTAAGTGCATTGGGTGCCTTGAAACAAATAGTTGTGGACAGAATTGCAACTAAGTCTATGAGATTCATTTGAAGTTTTACGTACGATATCGCCTCAGTACTTACAGAACAATGACTAACCTTTGGCTAAAAAATATGACAGTAATAGGTCTCGTATGGATGCAGATAATAATCCTTTCTGCTTTCGACTTCAAGGAATATAACCATCTAGAAGAAAACTTGGGAGCATAAGAATCAATGGGGAAAAATGATGAGGGATAGGCTTTTGTCGACGCAAATAAACTCCCCACTTAACTGTACATTCTCTGCAACCTCACTTTGATCTGCTTATGACTCCAAATGAAAAACACCAAGCGATTTCTTTCTAATGGAAGCAAGTGAGACCCGTCAACAACAAATGTGCCACATGCAGTAGTTACACAGCAAAAATGATCTCAATTTCTCGCAAGCAATTACAGTGATTAGCTTTACCAATGCATCTAAATACCCTAAAGACCTCGTGAAGAAACAAAACAGCAACAGGGCATCGACGACTGTAAGAACGCTAGGCCAAATTTATATATAAGATGCACAAAACATGAGAACCAACCTGTTCTCTACGATAGATACACCTCTAAGTTGCTCCAATATTTTCGCACTGTTAAAAATGGGTTTTGTCTCGCTGCAATAAATCCTGCATGAAAACTCAATTAAACTTGAAGGTTAGAAACAAATTTTGCTTGATCAAAAAGAAAATGCCACATCTTTAAGCAATTCCCTTCTATGTGATCAAAGGATTTATCTTTGGTATTTCAAAGCGAAGAAAAAACGAAAGTGTCGTATTGCAATGACTGTTTGTAGGTGAAACTTCGTATACCAATACTTTCGTATTTTTCTGTGTCGATATCAGTTCAATCAATTAACTATTTAATGCCCTGATCTTTGCTCCCACAATACCACTTTTCCTGCTCACTTTTTGTTGCTTGATTTCCTCATTTGATCATACACAAAAAAAAAGGACATCACCAAATCCAATAAAACAGTAACATCAACACATATGTTACCAAATTTTGATTCAAAAGAAGAGACATACATTCTAGAGTATTCTTAGGCATTACAGATGGCCCAATCCAACAACAATAACAGTGGTAGCCAAAGTAAGAGCAAAAAATAGATGTAAGACGTAAATTAGCTCCAACTCTATCTTCTTTATAATCTGGAAACCAATTAGGTGATGCAAATCTCTAATTTTTCTAAATTATTCAATCCAATCCAAAATTACAGATACTTTTATTTAGAAAACAAAATCATTACAGTGAGAGTGAGAGAGATAGCTACCTAAATCAACCGATGAGTATAGCCATTATTAGCTATCGTCTGCTATTAGCTTCAGTACAACGCCTAATAAATTTGTCAAAACTCAACGGAATAGTCAGTTGATCTTTTTTTTTTTTTTTGAAGGAACCAGGGGCTACTGCCCCAAATTTTATTTCAAACACCTCATTAAAATTGAGGTTAGAGTTAATACATTGCCATCAATAATGGCAGATTGATAAATGAATGCATACATCAGGATCAAATAAATCAAAGATAAAAAACATGATAAATTACATACACCATGCATCACAAAACTAACAATATTGCAACATAACATGGGTACCAACTTCATGATTTCCACATAAGATCTTGATGAAATTAGGAGGATGGCATTTGAATTATGATTATGCCATTTGAATGTGTTGTCTTCTTCTTCAATAAGATAAAAATCTCTCATAGAAAGGGAGTAAAATGCACAGTACATCATCAATACGATCAAAACCGGTAGCCATCCATCTTCACGCAGATACACGTCCTTCCGGAGTAGATCGTCTTCAATTATCCATTTGAAGCGATTAATGCAATCAAAATCAATACCTTGCAGGCTATATAAACAAACCATGAACAAACCTTACAAATCCAAAAGGATTATTCTTTTATTCTAGATACTAATATACAATATATACTATTGTATCCAAATCTATTTGGAAGATATCCAAAAAGATTTGGATTACAATATTTGAGGATCAAAGATTTTAGGAGATTTGATACAGAAGGATTGAGAAGAAGAAAAAACGGTTATGCAGAGCAAAAACCGTGAAGGTGCTGTCTATCTGTCTCTGGGGGATGATGAATAGTCAGTTGATCATGGAAGGAAAAATACCAGATATATTTAGGGTTGGTGACAAAGAGGGTCGGTGACATAGTTAGGCTGATTGAACGAATAAATTTCATGATTCGGTGACATAAATAGTTCATTGATTCAACTGATATCGCATCTGCAGATCAAAATCATCTAAACAACAATGATTAGGGCTGATTGATCCAAAAACCAACTGATATCACACCTATTATTGTTTTAATACGGTTTGAGATTTTATATATTATATTAGGTCCCACTAAAAATATTTTTGGGAGATAAAAGACAGGGGTATACTTGAGAGTTTTAGGGAAAAATATGTCTATAAACAGAAATAGGACATGAAAAAAAAACAAACCAAATTAGAAATTAGGACTGAAATAAAAAAAACAGAGGGAGTACATGTTTATAGTGGTAGGTGTCATTGTATAGAAAAAATTGAGTAAAGAATTATTGTTCATCCCGGTAGTGGCCAAAGTTGTGTAGATTGCTATCTTTGAACTGAGTTTGTTAAGTGGCAGGTTCAGTGTTACTTGAGATTTTATAGCTTCACCGAACTTTAGATTACCAAAAACAGCCGTTGTACCATAGTTAATCGTACATAGAACAAATAAAAGTAGCAAAACCTGCAAAAATATACAAACCAGGTAAAAGTTAGTACATTTTCAAAGATGATTTTCTTCCACAATTTACTATTACACCCACAGAATAAATTAAAGAACTACCTTTGATTACTTTTTTCTCTTACTCTCTCTCCTCTCTAGAGCTCCTTCTCAAAACCCAAAAAACTCTCAACACCTTAACCCTTACTGCTCAGATCTAGTCCATTTTGGGTTAGATCTGAGCAGATTTCTTCCATTTTGTTGTTAGTTAGTAGTTTAGATTAAGTTTGATTTAGTTTTTTGCTTCAATCTCCATTGCTTTTAGGAGATTTTCATGGTGTTTTTGTGGGTTTTTTTGCCCTTTTTGTTTATGTATTCTCCTTTATGGAGATTCTTTATATGCTCTCATGGTATTTCTTTGTGATTTTAGTGGAGATTTTAAGTGGAAGTTCAAGCATGATGATCAAGATTCAAGATTTTGGGCATATTACTCTCCTTTTTAGAGAGCATCTCTTTCTATAGAAGAAAATACTCTATTAAAATGGTTGGATTATAATCCAAAAACCATTCTTTCAATCTTTGGGTTGTTTGGTACTCTTGTTGGTGTTTCGTTACTTCTCTTCACGGAATGCTCTTTGTTAGTACCTTTTTATTGTAATTTGATCTTTGTTCTTGATGTTCTTGAAATCTATGTAATCTCTATTTTATCATGAATGAAATTTTATGAGATTTATCAAAAAAATAAAAAAATTAATAAATAAATAAATTAAAGATCAAATGTGAAATGTTATCTTCTACTATAAATAGTCTTATCTTCATGACATACCTTTGAGAATTGTCTTTATCTGTGACTGTTTTGTTTTGAGCTTTTGGGATAATACAGATGATCATATATCTTACATTCAGGCAGACATACAAAATTGAGATTAATACCATCATTATGTGTGACTGTGCTGTGATCCATCCTTTGCATTGTCAATTTCAATGGATAAAGACGTAATTTTTTTGGGTTTATTTTGGGCATTATCTATAAAACACTTATTGAATTTGAAGCACTCAAGCAGATTATGAAACTAAAATATTGTGGTTTTTAATCCAGAGATGTGAACCAATTCAAACTCATCCGCACACGAGACAGAGGGTGCACAGTGGTAGGACATCCACGAGGTTGCGAGGTGGGATCAATGGATGAAACTCAACTGTCGGGAACTCTGGTAACGCAGATGCAGACCTCGATGATGGACCTCTATATCAGATGTACGACTACCATATATTACCATTTCCGCGTCTTAGAAGAGAAATTTTGTAATAATCCTTTATCTTCTCATAGAACAGTAAGAAGCATCGGTGAGTGAGCAGAACACAGACGAAAAATAAGTGTACTGAAGCTGAAGTTTTACTTTCAAGAAAGCTGCAAAAGGTAAAAATGCAGTTCCACTTAATCTGTTCTGAGATTAACTGGATGTGATTCATTGATGCATGCAGTTCTTTATTCCTGTCATATTCAAACTTCACATGGATGTTTTTCTTCATTTTTACATTGCGGTTTTGGTTTGTGCCTGGCAGATGGGAGACTACAGGAACAAAGTTCTGGAATTCATGAAGAAGGTTTGAGGTACCTATATCTTTGACTTTGAGGTTCTGGTTCTTATGGAAATGGTCGTCGTGGGAGTATTTGGGAGACACTGGCTCTTATGGAAATGTTAGTCCTGGGAGTGAAATAACTCTCCTGGAATTGGATATTTTTTTCCCTCAATCCCGCTCCAGGTCCACTACCTAGATAGGCTATTAGGCAATGAATAATCCTTCGTATTACTGATTTTGCAATCTAATTTTTATTCAACTGTATCCCAGCTCCTTTTCTTTCTGGATTGTTTAAACCTTCATTTTCCAGTGAACTTTTATGTTTCGTATTTCAAGGTAACAGGTTTTTGAAGGTGTTCATTATTCGTTTCGTTATATACTTTGGGGGATTGTATTTATGGAGTTATCTAAAAGAGGTTGTTTCAGCCATATTACTATATTAGCTAGGCTAAAACATTCCTTAGCTTTTTAAATCTGTGTGGCTGTGTGAGGGTTGATTATTATGCAAAAAATGTTAATGATAATTGCTACTGCAATAAGGTTGTCAATGGAGCAAAAAGGGGCAAAAATTCCCACTGACAAATCCCACTGATATTATAATATAGTTGAGCTATCTCATCTGCATGTCCAAGAGTAGCACCATTCAACTATGTACATGCTACTTTCAACCTACAAATCCAACATGGTACTCGCGTTGCGCTTCTTTCTGGAATCTATGGTACCCTTAGACATGTGCATAGAAATTCATGGATGTATAGTTAAAACTAATTCTGATTTGTATTTGGCTTTGCCATTTTGTGCATCTGGGCATAGAGAAATTTTTTACTTGACCATTTATAAATGTTGAGTCCAACTTTTGAGCCTAAATGATTTACATAGGGCCTAAAGCACGTGCTTGATACTTCCTTCCACCATCCTGTAGGTTACTAATTGATGTTTTAAAAGAGTGTCAACAACACAATTAATCCTATTGGTGTTGATCTAAACCAACGGTCAACTGCCATTTTTTTTTCCTGAAAACGGTCAACCGCTTATTATCTAATTTATACGATATTTTTATATGAAATCCAAAGACGGAAAATAATATATATCCTATCCTAAAATACACCAATTATAAAAAATACGTAATTAGCATTACAGTTAGTAAAGAGCAATGAGAAAATTCAAATGACTGTAAAAAGCAGCTACTTCATATGATATAGTAAAATAATTAGTGATTTATTTTTTTGAAGTAAAATTGGTGATGTGTTATGCTTCATGTTTGTAATCACTATATTTAGTATAGGTATACGCTATTTTGCGTATTTAGATCTCAATTAAAATTTTGACTTGACGATACATTTCATTTTAGTTAATCAAATGATCAAAATTCAAACTGCTCAAAGCCCGTGCCGACGGCACGGGTCAAACCCTAGTATAAAGATATAACTGAATGCTAAATGTAAGGGCTAAGAGCAAGTACTATGGTGCCATAAG
>JAJJMA010252002.1:0-12286 GCA_023529015.1 Papaver nudicaule
CCGGTAAGTTTAAGCTCGATTTTTTCTTATATATATGTTGGTGCATGGTAACTAGAATGAATCGGGTAGAACTAGGTTATGTCTGTGAAATGATATTAACAAGTAGGATGGTTTTTACTCAGATACTAGAGAAGTTGTATAAATTGAGATGGGGTCCTGAGGATGGAGTTGGGAGCATTATAATTACCCCCACAAGGGAATTAGCTGGTCAAATTTTTGAGGTACTGACAGAGGTAGGGAAGCACCATGGTTTCAGTGCTGGGCTTCTAATTGGTGGACGCAAAGATGTTGGAGCAGAGAAGGAGCGTGTTAATGAATTGAACATCTTGGTGTGTACTCCTGGACGGCTTCTTCAGCATATGAATGAGACTCCAAACTTCGATTGTTCACAACTTCAGGTCAAGAGACGATAATTTGTTTGTTTTGGGGTTAAGTCTTAGGAAGTAGAAAAAAACTAATGACTATACTCCTATTTCTTAGTTTGGAAATTTGTTGTATTAATGAGACATTATTTGGTTACTGATTTTGGTATGTTACTAGCCAGGAAACAGGTTTTAGTGCTTGATGAAGCAGACAGGATTCTTGATGTAGGATTTAAAGAAGAAGTGAATAATATTATATCGCAGCTGCCAAAGCAGCGGCAGACCTTACTATTCTCGGCTACTCAAACAAAGTCTGTTAAGGATCTTGCTAGATTGAGTTTGAAAGATCCAGAGTATATCAACGTGCATGAGGAGGACCCAGATTCCACCCCTTCTCGTTTGGAACAAACTGCAATTATTGTTCCTCTTAATCAGAAGTTAGACATGCTATGGAGCTTTATAAAGATGCATCTGAAATCAAAGATTCTTGTATTTTTATCTACATGCAAACAGGTAATGTTTTAGAGGACAGGCTGCCGTCTGTTTCAATCTTCTGGCTTCCTTACCTTGGCAACATGCAATCCTAGTGATTCATGGCTGGGACATATTTTAGCTGCATCTGTCACTATCGTTAGGTCTTATGTTGCTTCACGCATCAAGTATGGAATACAACTGTATCTCTATATTCTTGATTATGGATTTTGTATCACTAAAAAGTACCATGTCTCACCCTTTGTATCAAAATGGTGATATTCTGAACTCACCCTCCAACAGGTAAAATTTGTCTTTGAAGTGTTTAAGAAGTTGCATCCAGGAATTCCTTTGAAGTGCCTGCACGGACGGATGAAGCTCGAGAGAAGGATGATCATTTATTCCCAGTTTTGTGAGTCCGAAACATGCTCAGTTCTCTTCTCAACTGATGTTTCATCAAGAGGCCTAGATTTTAAGAAGGAGCCAGTTGACTGGGTTGTACAGGTTAGCTTTCCACACTTCTTTTATTCCATTTGCGCGGTTGACATTTTTCGGCCGAGGTAATATCTGTCTCGAATGTTCTTATAGCTAATCGAGAGGTTTGTTTAGGTGGACTGTCCAGATGACGAAAAATCTTACATACACCGAGTTGGTCGTACTGCTCGTAATTGTGCTGTAGGGAAATCTGTGTTATTTCTCGATCCCTCGGAAGAAGAAATGCTAACAAAATTGCACTCGAAAAAAGTACCAATAAAGCTGAATAAGGCAAGTTTTATTTTTGCTAGATTACTAGTACCCAAATATGCAGCTTCTTGCACATCCTTCTATTGTTAGATTTTGATTTAGTTATGTCCTGGGAGTATTTTAATCCCGCATAACAAGTTATTTCCTTCATCATATTTGTGCAGGTGAACACGAAAAAGTTGCAGTCAGTTTCTGGGTTAGTGGCTGCATTACTAGTTAAGTATCCAACTATGCAGCTTCTTGCTCAAAGGGCTTTCATCACGTATGTGAGATCTATTCATAAACAGGGAGATAAAGAAGTGTTCGACGTTACGAAACTTCCCATTGAGGAGTTCTCTGCATCACTAGGTCTTCCCATGACCCCTAAACTCCGTTTCTTGAATAAGAAAACTATGTCAAAACCGTTGCCAGAAGTTGTGGCTCCTCAAGAAGAGAATGCCACCGATGATGATATGTTGCTGAAACTGAAAAAGGTCAAAAATAGCCAGCTCGGTGTTGAAGCTGAAAATGATCAGGAAACTCAAATGGATGAAGAGAATGAAGCGACAAACGGGAATAATGTGTATGTTGTAACTTTTTATCAACAACCATCAAACTTATCTTTCTTCAGGGATCACCTTAGGATTTTGTATCCAACATGCATGTTGCTCCAGTTAGCTTGGTCCAGCCTTACACGTTCATCTCATACCCTTTTCAAATTAAATGATACATTATATGTCGCGATACTGAACACTATGTAGTGTATACTGTAAAGGTCAAGTGACCTGGGTCACTCACCTGAAATTCACTGGGATTCACAATCTTATTCTATTTGTTTTGCTTCGTAAAATTTTGTTGATTCTTCTGATCTTTGGGTAATTTTGCATTGTGTAGCTTGGTAGCCAGGGTTCCAAAGAAAAAGAAGCTTAAGATAAATCCGCACAGGCCATATGGGACAAGGGTTATCATTGATGATGGCGAATTATTGCCTCCGCTTGCAGTTATGGCTAAGAGAGGCTCCACTGAACTTGACAGAGGTGCGTATCAGTTGCTTGCTTGATAAAAATATTTGGTCAGCATCTAATAGTTTGTAGACAATGCTTCATTTAGAAAGGAAGAAAGAAAGACAAGAAAGTGTTCTTTTAGTGATTGGTTGTGCTGCAAATTCGACCGTCTTTTGTGATGGTTGGTTACTTGGTTATGTGTGACATGTGGGAAATGGAAACCATTGTGAGCATGGTGTTGGGCAACCCATTTTTACTTAAGATGATGCTAATATTTAAGCAGCTGAATAATATAGATCATTCTGCCACATTAGGTTCTCAATGGCTAGACTAGAGGATTGCTCCAAACATGCCTAAACAATATGTTTTCGCTAATAAGCAGGCTTAGGGCTTAATTTCACAGAAGAAACTAAAGGTGGCATACTCTGATTGTCTTGGAATAAGGCATCAGTTGCGGTTTCTTCACATTAATCAGCCTTCTTGCTTTTGCCCATTACCACTTTCTCATCACACTTCAACTAATTGAGTTTCTTTTGATAAATGTGGAGTCTTTCATAACAGAAGAACAATTAAACAAATGCTTTTTTTAAACCTAGCGAAACCACTCGTTTCTTGGATGTGTAGTCTGTGAGGAATAAAGAGCGTCTACCTAAATCAAGGGAAGCTGAATAATCGTGAATGCGCTTGTGCTATGCTTTTCGCTTTCCAATATTAGCCTCTTTGTGTTTTAGTTTCTCACTAATGTTTATCATTCATTACAGAATCTGTAAAAGCGTTCCGTGCGAAAGAACAGGAAGATATGCAAAAACGGGACAAAGATGACAAGGCTTTGCAAAAAAAAAGACTCAAAGAGAAGCGAACAAAGCAGAAGGAGAAGGACAAGAGAGGGAGAGAAGAAAAAGAAAGCGACGAAGATAGTGAGCTAACCTCTGGGTCAGATAGAGAAGAAGCAGGTGCCAGATCCAACAAGAAACTAAAGACACATTTTGACAGTGGTAGCAACGATGGTCGGAGGGCCAAGAGGGACACATTTGAAATCAATCCAGACTCAGTCTCTCTTGCTGAACAGGAAGCCATTGCTCTCAAGTTGTTGAGTTCCATGCACTGATGTTTCGCAAGTGAGAATACTGTAATCCTACTTTTGAGTGCAAGGTACCTCTTAAATGTGGCCTTCTTTTCTGTGTTAACATATTTCCCCCTTATTTTTCTCTCAACAATTTTGATATCCGAGGTAAAAACAAAAAACAATTATACTATTATTACGTGCCTGTTTTGAATACAATAGTTTGGAAATCTGAGGGCTTTGGATAAACCCTATTGTCTGTAGAGACCTGGAGATGTCATTGTAACTATCACCTAGAAGTTCAGCTATTATTGCATCATACAAATCTTTCCATGCTTTCTCACCTTTAAAAAGGGAATAGACAGCCATGCTAATAGGCATTAAGGAAATTAAGAAATCCAATCATTTGAACTCATTTTTCATGTTCTTTCCTAATTTATCCTTTTAAAAAAGAAGATTAGTTTGGGTCCTCGGTGAATTTGTTGGGTCCTTGATTTAGAATAAGACAAAAAAAAAACTATTTTGAAGTAACCTATACACCCCCTAATAATAATTCTGATGTTTGGTATTCTTTTGAGCAAAACCATCATCAAGAACAAACTCAGATCTTAAGCAAAAACGAAGAGAAATTAGATTGCTGAAAAAAGGTGGTATCATGATACCATTAACAGATAGTATCCACCAATCCATGTTTTAATTATCAATGGACAATTTAAATTTTTCTTGGGATCCTTTTTCCTGTATACTTTAGATAGAGGTTTAATGCAAATTACATCCAAATTACCCCAAGTAGATTGATTAGTTGCGGAACTGAGAATTGGAATGAAAGTAATGCAGTATTATAACCTTACACTCATCCTACCTCATCATCACCTAGCAAAGTATAGGCAGAAAAGATAACTTAGTTAAATAACTGAAACTGCATTCCATAGTTTTGGTAACAGTCGTCATGACCGTGTGGTTGAAGGCCATGCCGATACTCACTGGATTTGAGAACGATGCCGATTGTATTTGAAGGCGATGCCGACTGTTTGATGCCATGTCGATTGTAGTTGAAGGCCACGCCGACTGTTCTTTGAGTCCAATGCCGACTGTTTGATGCCATAATTTCATCCTTTTTTTCATTAACCATGCTTGATTTATGTTGGCTGCTCTCGTGAGTGGAAAATCCCATTGATTATATATAGAGATCAATGACCGACGTAAATCTTAAGATTCGACGATGAACTGGACGAAATTTAGTTGTAGAAAAAAAGAGGGGAAGAATGGGAGTCGACAGAGAAACAAGAAGATCGGATAGACTATTTAGACTTTTTTGTATTTCTGATACCTTTTAGATACTTTTTAGATTCTTTTAAGATATCCCTTAGTAATGGTTGGTGGATAGGAATAAAAAAGTGAGGACCCTTACAAATTTGCAGAGGACCCAATCTAACCTTCTTAAAAAAGTAGATACACCTAACTATTAGAAGTGGTTAGAGAAGTGGTACCCCATGGACAAGATAGTAAATGTATATGAAAAATCAAATCATTTGAACTCATTTCACTTCCATATACGACAACAAGCCTATTATTTTGACACATTTTTTTTTTTGCGACTCCTTATTGTCAAATCTAAAAGAACAATGCACACAACAGTCTATTCCCTTTTTTTGAATTTTGACTAGCAACAGACCGGCACCATAACGGTGCTTCATCAATGGTACAAAATACCTGTTGCAGCAGATTGAAAATTTTTAAATTCACTTGTGAATGCAAAAGAGTCAACCGAGGGAGGAGGTAAATCAGAAAAGATTCATTGAAAAACTGACCCTTTTGGTCGAAAAAGCGCTCGAAGTGTCAAACGAATTATTCTCATCCTCTAACTGAAATGGGTATGCCAATATTATAGAATCGTGATACAGGGGCTTCAAACAGTGATATAGGGGCTTCAAAAAAGTAATGCCCTTCCACTTTTACTTCATCTATCCAGTTGAGCATTATAAGGGGTGTCAAAATGGTGAAATGTCAAGTTATCCTTATAACATTAGTATTAGAACTAATCTAATTTGTACTAATTTAATACCTTCCCTAATCTATTACTTTTTACTAATCTAATTTAAATCAAAAACCAAAAACATAAAAACAAAAAAATCTGAGAATCAAAACCTTGTTTTCTCCTCTAAAACCCATCATGTTTTCTCAACTACCATGGATTCAACCCATAATGGTGGAGCAGTGGAGGATCAAAGGTAAGAATCCAAACCCACCTCTTGATTTTTCATTACTTAGCTTAGATACTATCGAAATCAACCAAAAAATGTGAACCAGATAGACTTACGGCTACCTGAAACTCATTGTTTTCAGTCTTAGGTTGGAGTTACGGCTTGAATCTGTAGAACAAGTAGCCGTAACCAAAGTTACGTCTGCTACTTACAAGCCGAAGGTTGATAAAGTTACGGCTGCTTTTATTAGTAGCTGTAAGTTTTGTTACCTTCACAAAAAATTTGTGACGCAAACTTATGAACCGTTAGTTGTATGTATGGGTCGTAGGTTTAGTTACGGTAGGTTAACTGTATCAGCCGTAAGTATGGAGACTAGCAGGGGCATCAGACTTTCGGCTGGTAACTTTACAAAAATTCCAGCCGTAAGTCTGGTGTAAACCTCCTAGTAAAGCATCTGATCTAATGGGTGAGTTGTATCGAGTTTTACTAGTTTGTTGTCGTCTGTTGATTCTTTTTTCTTTTCAAAATCCAGGTTAATGTTAAAGAAACTTTGTTGCGGTCATTGGAGGAGGATATGGTTCCTTCAATACCTACCATGCGGTTTAATTGCCTGGAATCCCAACCTAAGTACTTAAAGAAACATAAGATTCTAATGTGTGTGTAGCTGGAGGTACAAATAAGGATTTGGTTTAATTGATGTTACCTCCGTTCTCATCTTCAGCCACAAGTTCTTTGAGGAAATCAATTAACAAACTTCATAAGTTTTTCTGGACTTACGGCTGGCAATTGTAGCCGTAAGTTATGTCAAAACTTATAATATGTAAGTTTTTCTACGGCTAGGAAAAACAAGCCGTAAAAAAAACTTACGGCTTTATTTTTAAGAACACCAAGCCGTAAGTGGGGACTTACGGCCTGTATTTCTGGCCGTAAGTGGCTTCTGAAAGTCAAAAAAAAAATCAAAATTTTCAGTTTGTTTGCGTTCTTTGAAAGGGTTAGAGGTGGAAAAAAAAAAAAATTTGATTTTTCAAAATTATCCTAATCTTAATTAGTTTAATTAATTTAACACTAATTAATAATTAATTAGTCTCTAATTCAATATGGGCAAATTAGCCATTAAAAAATTAATACATAGGGGGCTTGCCAAAATGCTATGTGGAGACCAAACTCAAGGGGCTTCAGTTTTTCTTGAAGCCCCTATATCACGATTCATATCATAATACATCAACAATGGATACGAATGAAATTACTTGGATAGAGAGCCACAACAACTCCTTCGATCAAGATTTACTACCTCAGTACTAATCAATTCGACTGGCAAATTCTAATTCAAGCAATTTCTTAATTAATAAATCAATCAAAACTAATCAAATAAATTACCCAGCAAAATCAAAATGAAAACAACCAAAAATCAATCAAAAAATTGGAAGAGTATACTTCTGATCGCGAAGAAGAGGCGTCATAACCGTTCTGCCTCTTTCTCTTGCTTTTCCTCATGGTGATAGCAGGTTACCCAAACGACGGACGATACGGGAGATTGAAAAAAAAAATGTAATCAAAACCAAAGGTACAACACTTGGTAATTTCGAATTTTAATTGTTAATACAGAGTTTTAGACTATAATTGCATATCGATATCTTTCTAAAACTCGTTGTTATGTTATATATTAAAAAAAAATGTTATAAAGTTGTATATAATTTATGTGATATCGTATGTAATACCACATGTATCACATATAACACAAGAAAAATCTTTCTCCTTATTAGATATTGAGATTAGAAATAAAACTACAAGAAAAATTAATTATTCAGATATTGTAATGAATCAATGATATGCAAGGCTATCGACTTATTACTCACCATATGGTTCACAATTTCAATGGCTTCACCGAGATTCGTAGCATGAAACCTCATCGAAACGAATTCTTTCAAAATCAAAACCTTGAATCTTCACACAACTCCCTTCCAAAGTCTATGATTCTTTAAACACACATGATTTTATTGAAGTTAAGATACCATCATTTTCTCTTCTTGCAGGATCATCCACTTTTCTCTCCATTACCTTCATTGGTTGCCCCCTTATTCTTAGATTTCTTGATTGTTGTAACTAGTACTTGTGCTTACAACAAAAATTTGGAGATAAGTTCTCAATTTCTCATTTCTTCTTTATGGAAGTAAAAATGAAAAATACTGTGAGACTCAAACTATTGACTCGGGTAGAACTTTTTTGTGCTTACAACATAAATTAAGCATGAGTTCAATTTGGGCCTTGCTCATTCCTAGTGTAGGTCTGAACAAAAACTTTGACACCAATAGAATTCCAAATGATGAAGCGGAGAAAGACCCAAACACTTTGACACCTGGAGAATAAGTTCCTTCTTAAAGTCAACACCCGCCAGATCTTGAAGAACCAAACAAAATAGAAAGAGCCATGTATATTATACTATATCCACCATTCACATAATACTTTCACTTCCTTTTTGTAGCTACAACTTTTTAAGAATTCCGTAATATTAAGCTCAAAACTATTTTCATGAAAACCAATGCATGGCTTTTATAAGAGACAAAAGGACTTGCCAAAATTTTACAGACACCCAGGTACCAAAATAAACATTTAAATTATAATTAGCAGTCATATGTACACACGTCGCCATTTATATATATATCAATGGGCAAAACCAACCTACAAGCAACTTATGTTTCACTGATAGATTGAACTTCACAAATCATAAAAACTATTTAAGAGACATTTCTTATCCACAAGTATGGAAATCAACAAGATATATCTTTGTCTACGATTTCCAGATCAAATACAATCATATATAATCTAAATGTTATTTGCATTTGCAAAGATTCACCTTGGTTCCCAAGTGGCTTGACTGATTGATGTCAATACATCTATAGCTTCTAAGAAATGATGTAAATAAAAGGGTTGAAACCCATTCCTTTAAACTTTTTCACAATCTTTCTAAGTTTATCGGGATCTTCCATACATACACTAGGCTGCCTAGTTAGATACTTAATCTGTTGCAGCCCAAAATTCGATAAAAGAATAAGTTCTCTAGTTTGTTCTGCGATTTTATTCAAAGGGGTTGCTAATTTTGGTGGCTAAATTCACAAGTTTGATTTTTGCAACATAAAATTTATTCTTTTAAATAAGTTCTTTAAGTGAAATAGAAGAATATGAAAACCTGGACTATGAGTCAGAGGAGGAAGATGCTGGGGAATCAAAAACACATGTACATTTTCAAGGTGGATCTACAAGACAAAAGATGAATGTTCCTACAAATGTGGTGATAGTAATGCTCTAGAAGTGGACAACAACACAAAGCATTTCCACATGACAACAAACTATAGAATAACCAGAAACAAAATTGACTCACTCAAGGATAGATAAGGTAATTGGATTACTAACAGGAATGAAATGGAAGATCTTTTATGTCAGCATTTCATTTATGTCAGTACAACTACAACACCAACAATAAATAATACTCTATTGCAGCCAGTACCTGAGTATATTTGTGCAACAAATAATTTTAAGCTCATAAGAATCTCAGATGAAGCTGAAATTCATGCAGTTTTGAAGACTATGAAACCTTGAAAGGCATCAGGGCCTGATGGTTACCCACCAAGATTTTTTCAGGCACAGTGGGAGATAGTCAAGGATGATGTGATCGCAATGATTCAGAATTTCTCCAATACAAGATTCATGCCAAAAAACATCAACAAGACAAACTTATCCCTCATTCCCAAAGTAAAGTTGCCTCAACAACCAGCTGATTATGGGCCAATAGCTTTATGCAATACAACATACAAGCTAACTTCAAAAATCTTAGCTATAAGGGTTAAACCATTGATGGCAAAAATCACCTCGCCCATGCAGGCAGCTTATGTTCAAGGAAGACAAATATCAGATAATATGACTCTAGCACATGAGTTGATACATTGTATGAAGACAAAAAAAAATGTAGAAAGGGGTATTTGGCACTAAAGTTGGACATGTCAAAGGATTTTGACAGGGTGGAATGAGTGTTCTTGGAGAAGGTAATGAAGAGAATGGGGTTTGATGATGTTTGGTTTTCATCAATGTGTGAGTACCACAACAATCCAAATTCGGCTAAATGGTTCTTTATGTTCATATTTCAAGCCAACAAGGGGACTCACACAAGGTGATCCACTATCACCTTATTTGTTTCTTATCACAATGAGAGTGTTTACAAGAGCCCTTGCACAAACTGAATCTGATAAGAAAATTCAAGGCATCAAGATAGCAAGAAATGCACCTCAGATCACATCTGTTATTTGCAGATGATTGTTTCATCTCCCGGATGTCATCAACAATTTCGGTGAATCCTCGGGACAACAGATTAATTTTCAAAAAATCATTTGTTTATTTCTCACATAATCTTCATGAAATGCACTACATGATACTTACAAAAAGATTAAAGTTACTAGAATGAACTTATAGGATAAGTACGTTGGACTACCACTATTTTTGAAGAGGAAAAAAACCAACTCATTTACAAGTCTGGTCACTGGTATAAAGAAAATATTGTCAAGATGGAAAGGCAGATTCATGCCACAAGCTGGCAACACAACAATGGTGAAAATAGTGTTAAATGCATTACCAGTTCATCAAATGAGCACTTTTAAATTACCTGAAGAAACCATCTCTGACTTCAATGATCTTCAAAGACAATTTTGGTGGAACAAGGAAAAAGGTATCTTCACTGCTTCATGGAAAAAGTTATGCA
Source organism: Papaver nudicaule (assembly GCA_023529015.1). Taxonomy (NCBI): domain Eukaryota; kingdom Viridiplantae; phylum Streptophyta; class Magnoliopsida; order Ranunculales; family Papaveraceae; genus Papaver; species Papaver nudicaule. The sequence continues at coordinate 10,578 of JAJJMA010252002.1, forward strand.
AAAGCAAATTTGAAGGTGGTTTGGGGTTTAGAGACTTCGGATGTTTCAATACAGCTCTTTCGGCAAAGGGAACATGGAGACTGTGCACTGCATCAAATTAGTTATGGGAAAATATTTCTCTAAAGGCTAGATACTTTCCTTCTCTACTACATGCTCCAGAAAAGAAGACTGCACCATGGGCTTGGAAGAGCTTATTTCTAACAGTGGATTTCATCAAAAAGCATAGTTTCTGGCAGTTAGGCAATGGTCAGAGAATTTGATATGGGAGGATATTTGGATTCTAGGTATGGATATACCACTAGTACCTAGAGATGAAAATGATCAAGAATTGTAGACATATACATGTGTCAGTTAGCTGATAGACAGTGACACTAAAGCTTGGAAGATAAATGTGGTTCAAAGACTTTTTCATCAACGAGATGCAGCTTTGATAGTCAATATGAGGATACCAATTCAACCAGAGGATAGACTGGTATGGACCTTAACTTCTAATGGGATCTTCACAGTCATGTCTGCATATAACAAACTAGTTCATCTTAAATATCCTTATCAAATACAGAGTGACGTATCCACTAAAGTCTGGAAAGAGTTATGGGGTATGAAAACTATGTCTAGAGTAAAGATGATTATATGGATTGTATGACAGACAATGTGTCTTCCAGTGAAAGAAATATGAGGCATATTGGGGGAACACCATCAGTTTGTTGCTTGTGTAACAAGGGATGGAAACAACTGATCATATCTTTATGCACTGTGATTTCTCAAGAGCAGTGCTTACTTCTGTACCTGGAAGTAGAAGATCACTGCTTTATCAGAATAATATGCGGTAATGTGTGTTATCTTGGTTTGAGGATTTTCAGTTAGAACTCTATGGAGGAGAAGATTGGTTACTTCAGATGACTACAACAATCTGGGAAATCTGGAAAGCAAGATGTACTTGCATGTTTTAACATACAAAGCCTAACACAATATCTACAATAAGGAGAATACAACTCAGTGATCATAGACTCTGATCAACATTGGAGGCCACCTAATAACTCAACAGTTTCTATCTGTTTTGATGTGTCTTATAAAACTGTAACAAAATATGGTGGCATAGAACTGTTTGTGCGTAATTTTGCAGTGGTTACTTCAAATGACTACAGCAATCTGGGAAATCCGGAAAGCAAGATGTACATGCTTGTTTGAACATACAAAGGCTAACACAATATCTAGGCCACCTAATAACTCAACAGTTTCTATTTGTGTTGATGCTTCTTATAAAACTGTAACAAAAAATGGTGGCATAGAACTGTTTGTGCGTAATTTTGCAGTGGAGCACCAGTAATCAAGATGGACCTACTTGCATGGATATCTAAGTGCAGAGGAGATGGAATACTTGACAGCTTTGGAAGGGATCATTTGAGCTAAACACTGGAGCTACATGACATTGTGCTGGAAACAGATTCGAAGACTTTAGTTGCAGCCATAAATGGATCAGAGACAACATTACAATGGCAACACCAATGAATTGTCGAAGACATTCTTTTCCGTTTAAGTAGTTTTAGAAGATGGTCAATTCAGCATCTCAACATGAAATGTAATAAGCCAACAGATAGCTTGGCAAAACATGCTAGGAAATTTAGAGTTTTGAAAGTTCGGTTGGGCACTATGCCTACTTTTAAGTCTTAGATGATCTGTATAAACTTAATTCTGAATGAAATTTATAT
>JAJJMA010252018.1:0-15763 GCA_023529015.1 Papaver nudicaule
GCTCTATGTATATCTTCATCGTGGCAGTAGGCATAAAGACGTGGGCATGAAACAAGATTGTTGATTAGCTAGGAAACAATAATAATAGTAATCATTATTGTTGGTTAAGTCCAAATAATCATTAATGGTGAGATTATACTTTGTTGGACCTCTTCTTTAGGAAGAAGCCAAGTTCTTGCAGATATTTTCATTAACCTATGATTAACCTAAAATTTTAGAATTTTCTCTTGAACAATTAAACGATATACTCGATAATTAGAGTTTTTCCTTCAAATGGTCCCACCATAAAGAACTTTAACCAATGAGAGAATCCCGAAAGAATCCTTAATATAAGATGACTAGAATACCCCTCAATACAAAAATATCTAAGAGATAATGGTACAGAGAGAATCTTGATTATTATAAAAGAGAATGGTCTCAGACCTTACAAAGAAATGAAGAAGACTAGACTCTACTTATACAGTGGCATGTGACCGACAGACTGTCACAACTGACACAACAAATAATAGACATACACGTGTACGATAGAGATAAGAGAAATTAAGTAATACACACGTGAGTGTGGCACACAGGCTACTGGACATAACTGAAAACAGAAAACAGACAACCATATAAGTCACTACCCTCCCTCAAACTTAGGAGGCATGAAGATTCTAAGTTTGTCTCTAAGTTCAGCAAATCTTGGGCCATGAAGAGCTTTAGTGAAAAGATCCTTGAGAATGAAACACACCCAAACCATCTCAGCTGCACTGTTTGCTAGAGTTCTGTATTCAGCCTCTGTGCTGAATCTTGCAACAGTGGTTTGCTTCTTGGAAGACCATATTGGATTATCTCCTAGATAAATGCAATAGCCACCAGTTGATCTTCTGTCATCAATGTTACCTGCCCAATCAGCATCAGAGAAACCCAAAAGCATAGATGTTCCCTTAGAGAAAGTCACTCCAAATTCAAGAGTCCACTTAACATATCTCATAATTCTTTTGGCAGCAATGAGATGAATAGAAGTTGGAGATTGCATATACTGACATACTTGACTAACTGCATAACAGATGTCAGGTCTGATCCAAGTGAGATACTGCAAAGCCCCAACTATAAATCTGAATTTAGCTGCATCATCAAGTGGAGTGCCATCAGTTTTGTTCAGTTTTGAGGTTGCACAAGCAGGTGTAGAACATGGTTTTTCCCCAACCATGTTGAATTTCTTCAAATGATCAAGAGCATACTTAGTCTGAGAAAGAAAAAGAGAGTTGGAATCCCTTTTAACCTCTAACCCCAAAAAATAATGAACACTGCCCATATCTTTAACTGGAAATTGAAGCTGCATTTTGGCTATAATTTCCTGTATGAACCGAGAGTCATTACCAGTAATCAAAATATCATCAACATAGACTAGAACCACTGTGATAGACTTGCCATTCTTGAACAAAAAGAGAGAAGTATCTGCAGGTGAAGCAGTAAAACCTGAGGCTAAGAGAACATTAGCTAACTTCTCATACCAAGCCCTTGGAGCTTGTTTAAGGCCATAGATGGACTTGTGAAGTTTGCAAACCCAATCTGGATGTGTAGGATCAACAAAACCAGGGACTTGAGTCATGTAAAACTCTTCTTGCAAATCACCATGGAGAAAAGCATTACTCACATCAAGTTGAGTCACTGCCCAATCAAACTGAACTGCTAAAGCAAGCACTATTCTCACTGTAGTTGACTTAGCCACTGGGCTGAATGTTTCAGTGAAATCCTGACCAAACCTTTGATAAAAACCTTTGGCAACAACTCTTGATTTGTGAGTATTCAATGAACCATCAGCCTTTTGTTTTTCTCTGAAGACCCACTTGCAGCCTACTACATTCATACCTTCAACAAATGGAACCTTGGTACAAGTACCAGCTTTCTCTAGAGCATCATGTTCTCTTACCATAGATACTCTCCAAACAAGTATCTTATTTGCCTGTATAAAACAAGTAGGAACAGGAGAAGCATTATCACATAGCAAAGCAACAGGTAATAAATGTTTAGTGGCAAGCATGCTTTTAGGTTTGAATATTCCCATCTTAGCTCTAGTAATCATGCTGTGATCATATACAGGAATACAAATGATTGGTTCAGATAAGTGCTCATCAGTGTCTAAAGATGAAGGAAATTGAGATATAGATGGAGATAAATCAGCAGATGAAATTGTGCAAGAATTGGGAATGTCAGAATTGATAAAAGTTTGCTCAGACAAGGAACTGGAGATGGAATTAGAAGATGATTCAGTAATCTTGAAAGGGAATGAAGATTCATTAAAAATGACATGTCTGGAGATGTACACTCTACCAGTGAGAGGATCTAGACACCTGTATCCTTTATGAGACAAGCTATAACCCAGAAAGACACAATGCTTACTTCTTGGTTGAAGTTTGTTTGTAGTATAGGGCTTAAGCCAAGGAATACATGAGCAACCAAATATTTTAGAAAAGCATAATCTAGAAGTTTATGAAAGAGCATTTGAAAGGGTGAAATGTTGTTAATAGCTCTTGTGGGCAGTCTATTGATAAGATAGTTGGCAGTATTGAAAGCTTCAACCCAAAATTTGTCAGGCATTCCAGATTAAATTAACAAAGTTCTACTGACATCTAGAATGTGTTTATGTTTAGTTTCAGCCACTCCATTTTGCTCAGGAGTATGAGGGCATGAAAATTCATGAGATATCCCTTTGTGTGCTAGGTAGTCACCTAAGAGTGAACTTATGAATTCTCCCCCACCATCAGATCTTATACATTTGACAGTAGAAGACAAAATATTTTCAACTTGAGCAACAAATTGAATAAATACATTTGTAAATCAGATTTATTCACTAAAGGGAAAATCCAACAATATTTAGAATACTCATCAATAATGTTGGCATAGTAATAACAACCAGACACAGAACCAACATAACATGGTCCCCAAAGATCCATGTGAAGAAGCTCAAGTGGCTTACTTGCAGTTGTACTAGAAAGGGAAAATGGAAGTTTATAACTTCTTCCAAGCTTGCAGTCAGTACAAAAGATAGGTTTGTTTGTCACATGGGACAGTTTCAACACATGACATAGTTTATGTAAAGTTTGAAAAGATGGATGCCCAAATCTCTTGTGAAGCAGTTCTCCTTGAGTGAGAGTTGCAGAGAGAGCTTTATTGGAGGATGTTGATTTATTGGTGAGGAAATGAAAAGGATATAGTCCATTTTCATGTGGCCCTTGGAAAAGAATCTTCTGTGATAGCAGATCCTTTACACAAAAACCAAATGAGTCAAAAGTTATGGAACATTTGTTATCCTTAGTAAATTTGTGAACTGACAGCAGATTTTGTAAAGCTTTAGGCACAATAAGAACATTATGCAGGGTGAAAGAATGATCACTAACATGTTTAATAGTATTAGCAAGATGAGAGATATTCATACCTTGACCATTAGCAGTGGTGATTATCTCAGAACCATCATAAGGAGAAGCTTCATCAAATTCCTCAAGCTCAGAAGCAACATGATTATTTGCACCACTATCTGCATACCATGGATCTTCATCAAATATGTCAGCAGAGGCTAGCATAGCACTTAGGTTGGATGGTGGTTTTCTGCCTTGATATGAGAAATTAAGACGCTGATTACAGGTAAGAGCAGTATGTCCAACTATCTGACAGATCTTGCATTTTTCTTCCTGAGAAAATTGTCTACCACCTGATCTATGAAACAAAGCAGGATTTGGATGGCTGCCACCTCTATAGCCACCTCCATTATAACTTCCTCTGTATCATCCTCTATAATTTCCTCTTGAATGATTGTAATTGTTGTATCTTGGTTGAGAATTAGCAGCAAAGGCCTTTGCATCTGCATTAATTTTTGTTGTCTTTTGCCTGTCATTCATTGCTGCCTCTTCACTTAACAAACTGTTATGCAACTCAATACAAGTGTCAATGAAATTTTAAAAATTAAACATCTCACGAACTAAAATTTAGAATTTAACAAAATTTATATATTCTGAAAGCTCTCAACGAGATCTATACAACGAGGACCATTGTCGCTATTTTTTGAAAAAAATAATAAATTATGGTATCGGTAACGATAGTTCATTATAGAAGTGATAAATGAAATTAATCTCAAACTACGAAGTGATAAATGGGTTTCATCTCATAATATGAAGTGTTAAAAAATGAAATCCATTTCAAACTGTTAAAATATGGAATTTATCCAAAAATATGAAGTGATAAATGAAATTCTTTTAAAAAATATTACATGCTACAATGAAATTCATCTAAAAATATAGAATGATAAATGGAATTCATCTCAGAATATGAAGTGATAAATGAAATCATTTCATTTTTCAATTCATATTACATTTTTCACTTCATATTATGAGATGAATTTCATCTGTCAGTTCACTCTATGAGACGAATTCCATTCCATTTTGTCACATCTTTCCATGAGATGAATTCCATTTTGTCACTTCATTATCTCGTTCGGTCTCACTCTCGATCTTTTTCTGAGAAGGCTAGTTCTGGGATATTAAACTTTTTGTGAATGACGTAGTAGCTTAATTTACTTGTATGACACTGACAACTTTTCTTTCGGCCCTCTCTCTCAGTCGGGCTCAAATTTTTTGGGAATAATCATCGTGGTAATTAAGATATCTTGTATGACCCGATTAAACAGATTAACAAGTTGAAATAATCATCAACTAGTTAAGTGCACATGCTCCGCATGTGAGTGGAGATATTTATCGGGCTACCGGAATTTAACAAAGGACTTCTTAACAATGCTAAAGAAGGTAGGAAAAGATCAGAAGCAACCCCTTTGGTTTTCATAGCTGGTGTTCCTAGGACTTTCTGTGGAAGACTCTTTCCTGCTAATAGTTTTCTCTTGATTCATTCCTTCTGTAGTATATTGTGAAGGTAGAAAGTCTGTAAACAAATATACATGCCCAGAAACCATCCGTTTCGAGCATGAAATGGCAATTGTTTAATGCCATCTATTATTGCTAGTTACCTCTTTTCCCCTACCAGTGAAACTGTTGTTCAGTAGTTCTTAGTGCTCTTTGGCATTAAAGTTACCTTCCTGCTGTATTCACTTGTTTTTCAAGATTTTGGCTTCTCAAAGAAGATGTAAACGAAATGAATGCTAAATACTTTACTCAGTTTAATCTATCGAAGTCGAACAGCCTTTTGTTTATGAATTGAAATAGGTAAATGTAGACTTGTTTTTAGAGCCTTACCATCTATATGAATAGCTGGAGCCGTATTTATCGGATGTGATGCTTGTCTAGCCTGCCTTCTACTACTACTCAATCTTATGCGAGGTGCGACTATCCCTGAATTATGTCTCTCATCACAACCTGTAGAAAGCCACATATAATAAGCATAACTGATGTGTGATTACTCCTTCTAAAATCTGAAACTTTTGAAGCACAAAGTTACCTTCTTGATTGGCATATGACAGACGGTATGGGCATGTAACTCTTGCCTGTCTTCTTATCTCAGTCAAACGTGCACCTCTTGGCATTTTTTAGTAGCTTGATTGTCTGAATAGAAACAAAAGAATAAAGATTTATGTAAGAATCCTGGTCTAATCTAACAAATAATATAATTAACAATTGCATCGACTCATAAAACGTTAACGATAGGTATTTATTGTTGGAAATTCCTTAGAAATTGTATTGTTAAGCGAATTTAGTATCCACATGTATGTATTAACGAATTTCATGTCACCGTAGTGATCATCAATAACATAAACATCTCTAAGTAAAACTATTTTCATGTATTGCCAATAAAAATAACTAAAAACTTCGCTGTGACATTTTGACAGACACATACCAAGCGCTGCAGATATGGCTGATGCAAGAAATCTTGTAGTGATGGTGATAATGATGGGTAATCAAACCCGAGAGCTTGCATACAAACTATAGTCGGATGTCAACATAGATAAACCGGAGAAAGAAAATTGTGTGGTAGAAGTAGCATTGCACAAAGAAAGAGAAGTGATAAAATAAGAGTCTGTGAGGTTGCGAGGGAAAAACATCGTTAACTGTGTATGAATTTGAATTTCAAATTTGAAATGTTTCTAGAACACTAAAGAAGCCATACGTGTCTACCTTGATAATCCAAGTTTTGGTTGACAATTTTCACCTCGTGTTATTTATGAATTTTATTTTTTTGTATGGACAAAATAGTCAAATGGCCTTATTTCACCTCTTGGCATAATAATAGTAGAGATTAAGATATCTTGTTCATCATATTGATCTTTTCCATAAGGTGAACCGGTTAACAGTTAGCTCTATGTATATCTTCATCGTGGCAGTAGGCATAAAGACGTGGGCATGAAACAAGATTGTTGATTAGCTAGGAAACAATAATAATAGTAATCATTATTGTTGGTTAAGTCCAAATAATCATTAATGGTGAGATTATACTTTGTTGGACCTCTTCTTTAGGAAGAAGCCAAGTTCTTGCAGATATTTTCATTAACCTATGATTAACCTAAAATTTTAGAATTTTCTCTTGAACAATTAAACGATATACTCTATAATTACCTGGCTAATTTGGGGGCGAGCCCAAATTTAATAGGGGCGAGCACTACTTCAAATATCCTATCCCAGTTTATAAGGGGTGCCTAATCCTTAAAAACATGTGTTAATCCTAACATTAAAACCCTCTACCATCAACACTTCTCTGAAACAGTTTTTTCTTTTTCTTCTCTTCTTCTTCGTCTGATAATCACCTCGCGTCTGCGTCTCCACCAGCAGCAAGAACCCACCGCTTCTCTCACTCTCTTACACGACATTCTCACCACCACCACCCCGCTCACCACCACCACCTCACCTCACCAGCAACATCAATTTCTTCTTCATATAAATACCAAATCGAGAACTAGGTGTTGTCTGCAATCTCAAATCTCCATTATTTTTTCTTCTTGTTCTTCATCGAATATCAAGGTCAACCGAATCAGGATCCATGAATGATTTACTCTCCATGTTTAATGATTACCGCATGAATATTCGTCATGCTCTCTTGATTAACCATGACGATTGATTCATAGAAATCTCAGAAAGATTACAACTGAGAAAGGAATTGTATTGAAGAAAACATCAATGGGTTAGTTTTCATCATTTAATTTTGATTTGGGTTTTTATCGATTTGAAAATATTTGAACAACATGAAAACTCGTCATGCTTTACTGGTTTCCCATGACGATTTTATTCCCATGAAGAATTAAAGTTGCTGTTATTCATTTGTGAATGAAGAAAGACGGGAATTGAGAGATGATTTTGATTATTGAACGAATTCAGAGACATGGGTTTTCTTATCAATATGAAATGAATGCAGGGAAGGAGATAGACAAGGGTTAGAAATCAGTGGGAATTTCGTTCTTAGCTAATCAGAAAACTGCATATCAGGTATTCGGGAAAAGGCCTGAGTGAAGAGTCCAACCCAAGTACTTATGGTTCTGCTGATTCTGTTAATTATCAAGAGTCTGTGTAGTTGGAATGATTTTGAATGAAGGAGTACTAGTTCTTACTTCTGTTTCTCAACCTACTCTAGAGAGTTCTCAAGATCAAGCAGCAACAAATCTTTGTGAGGTTGTTGTTTGGTAGTGACTGTCTTATGAATTGCTACTTTGGGTTTGGGCGTGAAGTTAACATTTTAGTTAGCAAATATGCATACTATTTTGTTCAAGTCAGGCACTCATGTACGTAGGTAGCTGTAGTTTGATTTTTTTTCTTTTTCTATTGAGATGTGAGAGGATTTTTAAAACTAATGGCTCACTGTAATGCTCACCATTTTCTCCTGCTCAGTTTGTTTACCTTCATGTTCGGATTTATATCATTTGTATGCTTATCCAAAGGACTGTAATTGCTGAAAACATGCTCGTGGAGTTTGTCATTGGAGTTTCAATAACATCATGCACAATTAATTTTTCTAGCACAACACAACACGATACACGGCTTGCTCGGTACGCTCAAAAAATGTGGCGCAGGGTGCCACTTTAGACCACCATAAGCAGCTATAGACATAGAATGGAGAACAAAAAATTCTGGTGACAGTTTCAGAATAACTCGTCATGTTTTAGGAGGAATTTCTTGACGATGTGATGACATCGTCATGGTTTCTGGAGAGGGGTGATTCTTCTCAAAGCCAAATCGTCAAGATTTTATCACACAGTGTGACGAGTTAACTTGTTTTCTTGGCAGAGCGGTGATTCTTCTCAAAGCTAAATCGTCAAGATTTTGTTACATAGTGTGACGATTAAGCAAGCAGTATTTTCGGGCATATTGGATCCACTTCTTAAATCGTCATGGCCCCGTAAAAACCTTGACGATTGTTCATCTCTACACGCAGGGTCGTCATAGACCATCTTATTATCTTGACGAGTTCGCGTGAATCGTCATAATTGTATGTCATTTTGTGACGATTCTGGGTACGAAGCAATTGGGTTGAGTTGATTTTCGACGAATTTAACATTGAAGTGAGTCTTCCCATAACTGTTTTGAGCTTTGAGGATCATGTTTGAACATTTTCGAAAACACATACCACTACGCCACAGGGGCCTGTTTGTAACGGATATAGACGTTGCGCAGAATTAAAGCAACGTCTATTAGCGTTGCAAAAACGACGTTACAAATTTTTGGTAACGTCTATTAACGTTGCTTTAATTATTTAAAGCAACGGAAGTAACGTCGCATCTTCCGTTGCACTTTTTTATTTAAAGCAACGTAAGTAACGTTGCAGAATTTATTTAGAGCAACGTTTTCTGTAATTTAGGCAACGCCTATAAACGTTGCGGATTTTTTAATTAAAATTAAAAAAAAATGTATTACAAAAAATACTAAATATTGTATTAACAAAAATACCAAATATTTTATTAAAAAATACCAAATATTGTATTAAAAAAAATGTATTACAAATCTATACAAATACAAATACAAAAATCTAACAACACAGAAGTAACTTATAGTGAAACCATGATTTGCAATTGTAAAGTGGTTGAAATAAAGACACAGTCAAGGTCTTGAAGTAGTCATCAAGAGCTATATTCATGCTGTGATGTAAATATTGTTAACCATGCTAAAGCTAAAGCCTAAGAGTGACTCGGGAAGACTAAAATTTAGAAGCACTTACCGTGAAAGATATCCCAGAGGCTACCATTCTCCATGTACTCATAGAACAGAAGATTCCCCGAGGAAGACAAAGAATATCCTTGGAGACTAACAAGATTTCGATGTTTGATGCTTCCAACAGTTTCAAGCTCTGTCTGGAATTCGTTCAGGCACTGTGGGTAGTGGGAGTATAGCCTCTTGTGTCTGGAATTTCTAGGAATAAAAATATATGACAAGGAAAAATAACGGGATACACACATTCAGTAGTTCGAGTGCTGCTCCCTTCCTATAATGAGCCTTTGACCACTTTGGCCTTGTTACCAGACATTGTTCAGCATCTTCCAAGGCGAATTCTCCATTATTCAAATAAACATAGCACAAACTCCTGTTGGATAGTACAGCGGCATCACTAGGATCAATCTCCAGGGCCTGTAAAAATAAATCACTTGAGAAATCAAATAAAACAGATAAAAAAAATGCGTATAAATTTATATAGTGATGAAAAGAACGACGATGGCTGGTATGAAATCCCATTTCATTCCCAGATAATGATTTGGCAAATACGTACATTACAAGCATAAAAGTACATCTTACTGCAATTACTAAAAATTCAAATTTGGTTTACATATGAATGCTTCAGACTTAATGCGAGGGAACGTGTATGAGTTTGTGCTTCAACCTTCGTTTGCTATCTATCATTCATATATAAACTCCTTTAAACGCTAAGTTAGAATAAAGTACCTCTGTGTACCAATATACTGCCAGCCAGTACTTCTTACTCTGAAATGCACTCGTGCCCCTTGATTTTGCTTCAAGAAAAATCTCCTCCTTAGAGATCGTCTGTCAATAATGAAGAAAGATGTTGCATGAACAAAAGAACTTGCTGAACGCCAACAAAATCAAAAAGTATGCAAAAGAAATACAAATTAAGGAGCTACTAATAGTCGTTTTACATTTTGGTCTCCTGATGTTAAGAGTAAAGCAAAATACAAATTTATATAACCCTTACTGCGAACTCTCCATAATTTGCACGCTTCATTACTCCATCAATGCTCCAGTCAACATATGATGGAATAGGCGATGTCACGGGAAAAAGAATCTCAACACCTCGACGATTACCACGACGAGCTGCTTCTTCTAATGGCTTTAGTCCGTACTGTAACACGAAATAGTTGAATTTCATAAGTCAGGACTACTATAGGACAAAAATGCACCATGAATAATCACATAATAGACCACCACTTCATTTCATATTATGAGAAGGCAACAAAATTGAAACAAAGGTGCAATTCTAGCTCAAGAAGGCAGTAGATTAGACTATCCCTTTTCAGATCCCTTACAAGATTCGTAACATTTGGGTCAGCACCAGCTTCAACTAGCAGCTTGATGATCTTTACTACACCTATTTCAGCAGCAAGTGGCAGAGCTTTTACTCCGTCAGGTCCACCATTTGGATCAGCACCTGCCTACGTAGACAAAAAATATTTTGAAAGAGCAAGTTATATAGAGAATACATAGGTTCCAAAAACAAGTATAGTAATCAACAATATTCAGGCATTGTAATGCAACAAGCAGATGCCAATAAGGAAATGGAACCAAGAGCAGCGAAAACAAGTATAGCTTGAATAGTTTAACAAAATAATGCTAAGTCAACAAACTACAAGTTTGGATCACACTAACTAATCTTAACAAAAACGTAAAAGGGAATTTTCTACCTTGAGTAAATGCTCCACGCATTGCCAAGATTTGGAACGGATGGATGCCTGAAGTGTAGTAGTCACCTCGTTGAAAATCAAATTGGGCTGAAAACAAAATAGAAGGTAGACTTAGTGACCCCTTTACAAAGAGAAAACATAGAGAACAATACAGGTGATAAGAAAAATCTTTACTATGTTGTGCAAGGACGAGAAGTTGTCTTTGCACACTAAGGGTGATCAGACTAGCAATCTAACAAATCAGTTGTACAGAAGAAACTTGATAAAGCTGAAATCTAAATCTCATATTTTTTTAAAGTTCTATCAAGCGATAAACGAACATATGTCATAATCAAGCGGCTAACTTCTTAGATTTAGATTACCATTAAGAGATTATGCAAGTATTTACAATGCAGAAAGGCATATCTGTTCAAGAAGAAAAATAAATGCTACTCACATTGGCATTATACCGCTGAAGAAGCATCTTAACTGTTTCGTGTTGACCATAAGCGCAGGCAAATTGCAGGGGCAAGCCAAAATCATTTGAAACATCTACATTGATATCATTCTTAAAAGAATGTAGAAAGATTATGACACCGTTATGTCCTGCAACACAAAAAAGCATGGGGATCTCATTTAGACTACTCTGATTTGTTCGAATAACAAATACGGAAAATCTACCAGATAAATCGTATTACAAGCAACCTTCCTTAGCCGCATGATGCAAAGGATACATATTCGTATGAGTTGGTATTTCAGGATTGGCACCCATTCTCATAAGATAATGATACCTGTTTCTTAATGAAGGTTGGGAAAAACTCGAATAAGGCAGAAGCCCAGGGTGAAAGTTGTGAAGAAATGGTGTCAATAGAAACACCCTGTCTCTGCAGACTGTGAATTTTCTGAAGGCGTAATGGACTCAACTCCTTCTCGCGGCAAGCTCGTAGATACCTAAGACAAACAGATAAAACATCACTGACTCCAACAAGTCAGCTCTACTAGGCGGATTCACGAGAAAAGGAGTTGAAGCCTACAAAGAATCCTTGTCATTAAACCATGAAAAAACTGTTACCATGGAACCTTCCTTGGATACCTGGAATGAGATACATAAAAATAAAAAACCAAAAATTCAAATAAAGATCTCACGGAATCAAATAGCACCTGATTTCTTTGAATCCCACATCTGTTGGATCCCACATCTGTTAGATAAACTCAAGTACAACAAGTTCTCTAGGTTACTGAGATACAATAAATGATAAACAACAACAACAATATCAGAAACCGTAAATCCGCGACTACCTCAAAAACCCAAAATCAGAAACCCTAAACTCTATTGTACACAAAATTCCTAAAAAAAATTTATGGATTAAACTACATACAAATGAAATAAAACGAAAATCATCATCTGGGTTTGAAGAACTTACCATTATTCATCAAGAACCATCCATAATTATGAAAAAAAAAAACTAGGTCTACTCCAAATCGAGTTCTATTAGCTTCAATAATGTTGCATCATCTCTAAGAACACTCGATCTATACCTAGTTTACCTGATTTGTAAGTATTTCACTCGATTTCCCCTCTTTTCCCTCTCTGGTTTTCTTCCTCTTCTCTTTTCTCTCGACTGGTGATAAGATAAGGTAAGGTAAAGAAAATCGATAAAATGGAATATAAGAAGGGGAAATCTAATTTTCTAGTAAAAAGACATTTAAGCCCTTGAAGGTGCAACGGTATTGGCAACGTTAATAACGTTGCTTAATTAATTTTAATAATTCCTAATTGGAGCAACGTTAAAAAAAAATTATGCAACGTTTTTTGACGTTGCCACGTGTGCAACGGCTATTAACGTTGCAGATGCAAAAAATAAAACGTTACAAATCAGGCCCTGTGGCGTAGTGTACACAAATGGTGGCGGTGGTGGGGGTGGAATTGGAGGCGGCGGTGGTGGTGGAAATGGAGACGGTGGTGGTTATAATGGAGGTGGTGGTGGTGATAATGGCTAACTATCTAGTCTTAGGATGATTTTCTAATTAACAATCTAATATTTTTGATAATCAATAATTTATTTGCTAATCCCAATTACAATCTCTAATCCTAATTATGGTGTACAAGGGGTTTTTGAGATTACTTCATTGTGACCCTATTTTGGATTCGCCTTTGCCCCCATTAAAAATGAGCTCGCCCCCCAATTAACCAGGTATGATTAGAGTTTTTCCTTCAAATGGTCCCACCATAAAGAACTTTAACCAATGAGAGAATCCTGAAAGAATCCTTAATATAAGATGACTAGAATACCCCTCAATACAAAAATATCTAAGAGAAACAAATGCTTCATCTCAAAACAGCCGCGCTACGGTGATCGCTTGTTGATCTCTATCTGCTCGCGGTCTGAGTTGGTAGCATGATGTGGCACAGTATAAAAAGAAATGTTGTTCCACGTCACTTTACATAACCTCACGTCCTTGGGGCGGATCCAAAAGATTTGGGCGGATTTTGGTTATTCGACGAGCCGCTTGGTTGTGTTAAGGGGTGGCTAAATGGGTAGGCGAAAAACCTGTTGTACCCTTTCCCAAAAACGTAAAATCTCACTTATACCCTTTTGCTAATTCTAAACCCCTAAACCTACCGAATGAATGAAACAATTTCATTCTCCACCTCCCATTCCTCTCCTCTTTTCCTCCCCTTCTTCTCCTTCACCACCAAATTCAGCATGTATCTTCTCTTTCACCACCATTCTCATCCCATCTCACTATTTCTATTCGGTTGCTTCTTCATTATTTGATTTCATCGTCGATTATTCGTCGTTAAGCGTCGATTCGATAATGATTCATCGTCGATATAATGGCTCCGAAAAAGAATAAAGGAAAGGAGACAACACCCCCTCCTTCACCTAGTCCAAATTCTTCATCTTCTTCTACTCCCCCCCTTCAATTCGACGAAAATTTGGCGAAGAAGACGACGGACATTCAACCCCCGACGAAGAAAATTGGTTCGAAGGAGATGAGAGAGAGCACGCTGTATTGAAAGAAGTGGTTCCACCAGAATTGGTTCCACCAATGGTTTCAGTGAGGTAATTCTCAAGCTTTATGTATGAATTTAGCAATTAGGATTACCATTTTTCGCCCAGAAAAACTAGGGTTTATGTATGAACATCATAACTCGGTAGCTTATAGAGCTACCGGGTACTAAAATTTACAGAGTCGGTGGCTCTTTTGCCTACCGAGTACTTATGGATTATACACTACTCGGCAGCTCTTTTGAATTACCGAGTATGATAAGTCATATCTCCTTTTTCTGTAAAATTTTTAAGGTATAATCGGTAGCTAATTTTGCCTGCCGAGTAACAATTTTTCTTACTCGGTAGCTCTTCTGTTTGCCGAGTATGTTTGTGCTGCCGAAGGGTTTAACACCACTCGGTAACTCATTTATTTATCGAGCTACCGAGTAAGTGTACTCGGCAGCTATATTGTTTTACCGATGGTCAATTCTCCACACTCGGTTGCTTTTTTGCTTGCCGAGTATGTGTTTTGTGCCTTCAATTTTACACTACTCGGTAGATACATGTACTACCGAGTGGTGCTAGACACATGTACTTTGTTTTAGAACCTGATATGCTAGTTTTTCTTTTCTTTGTTTTGTACTTTGGTATACATTAGGGCCAAGGAAATTAGAACGAAGAGAAGACAAGACAGGCCTGGACAATACAATCTAACTATACAATCTCCGGCAAGTCTACCAGCACGAACTAAAGGGGGTCAGAAATTAGGAGCTAATCACCGCCAGCAAAAAGAATCGAGGTCGTTGTTGCTGCTAAGGCTGAGAAAAAGCTTGCTAGGGCTGCTGCTGCAGATAGATGGAATCGAGAAATGGGTGTTCCAAGTACAGGGACTTCAGATGCAGTTGGTTCTAGTAGAGGTGTTACTAGTGGAGGTTGTGCAGGTAGAGGTGGAGCTAGTAGAAAACAAGCTAGGGCTGCTCCTGCACCTACAACTCAGATTGAAGAAGAAGAAGAAGAAGAACCTGCATGTGGAGGCCTCGGGGTTGTTGCCAGCTGTTGAAAACTCCATGATAGACCATGATAGGGTCTTCATATCAGCCCTCCTCGAGCGTTTTTATGGCGAGACAGACACTATGCATATGCCTTGTGGAGAGGTTACAATCACTCCAGAAGATGCACACTTTATCACTGGATGTGCCAAGTGCAAAGAATATTGTGGGAACCCGGAAATACTTCTTGGATGGCATTCATCAAGGCTTGTTCGTTGTCTGTAACGAAAACGTTTGGAATTTCACCCGGATTGTAAATACCCTTCACCTTGTTCAACATCCAAACATAACTTGGTTCGATCTCCCTATCCATCAATCCCCAAGCCACGGTGAAACTTTGTTTGTCCGATGTGTAGCAAGCAATATTGATCAACGGCATGTTGTATTTATTGGTTTTGTAGGTGCAGTCAATCAACAAAAATTGGTGGAAGCATCTTGCAAATTTAATCACATCCGGATGCGCCAAAAAAATACGTTTCATTTCCCCGTTAATGGTTTGTCTTCTCATTGAGTAGTTGTGTTGCTCGCATATCCAAGCCGATTGAGACATAATCAATCGACCATCCCAATCCAGCTTTATAAACATGGCTTGCGCGGCTTTAACTGTAGTTAAAGTAGACAAGTTGTTGGGGTCTTGCTCCCTTATCATAGTGAGGATTTGATTCCCGGTACTTGTGCCCATCATCGCCCTTACAAGATCCATTTGATGTAGAGTCAACTTAGCATAAGGAACGTGCCCAACAATACTTTCCGGATCATCATGGTTGTGATAACCATTCATTACTTTCATTCTCCAACGCTCATCACGTCCTAGATTAAAAAGAAGCTTGAACGGACAATCGGTCTTCTTTGAATGAGTATTGTAAATCACGTCGGTCTTCTTTACATACTTATAACCCTTTGCTTTATGACTCTCATCC